>JACTOM010000937.1:1574677-1625881 GCA_015832385.1 Elymnias hypermnestra
TCCCCAACAGATTTTTGTGCCTCCTGGTACTCATTTTTAATGCTCTTCTAGCAGCCTGTACATTCCCTGACGAATGGAAAGAAGCCATCGTCATAGGGATACATAAGCCAGGAAAACCCAGTAACCTGGCTACTAGTTATAGACCCATTAGTTTACTCAACACTCTGGGTAAAGTGTATGAGATAATAATCCTAAAAAGACTCAAGGCTACGGTAGAGGCCATGAGACTCATCCCCGACGAGCAGTTCGGGTTCAGACCCCAACACTCGTGCGTCCAACAGGTGCACCGCCTCACGGAGCACATCCTCGAAAATATCTACCACACCGGTAGAGGTCCTACCGGTGCAATCTTTCTCGATGTGGCGAAAGCCTTCGATAAAGTGTGGCATGCCGGCTTGATTTACAAGCTGGACCACCTCCAAGTGCCAGATAGATTCGTATTTTTATTACGAGACTATCTATCAAACCGTTCCTTCAGGTACCGCGTCGAGGGCACCCTGTCCTCATCGCGCCCTCTCAGAGCAGGAGTCCCCCAGGGCTCGGTGATCTCTCCAATCCTATACACGCTGTACACATGTGACTTTCCAAGCACAGAGCGTGTACACTTTGCTCAATTCGCGGATGACACCGCTCTATTCACCACCTCACGTGACACCAATCTGATCACCTCGAGACTTCAGAAAGCGGCCAATCGCATCGCCGAATGGTTTCGCAAATGGAGAATCGAGGTGAACCCTGAGAAAAGTGTAGCAGTGCTTTTCACAGGAGTGAAGAGGATTTGGGATCGCAAACTGCCTAACATTAAGCTTTACGACATGGACATCCCATGGAGTAAAGAAGCCAAATATCTTGGAGTTACCCTAGATAAAGCCATGAACTTTAGTAAGCACATTCGCAATGTTCGTGGCAGAGCCGCGTTTGTGCTTGGTAGATTATCCCCTCTCATCTGCAAGAAAAGTAAAATGTCACTTCGCCACAAGGTGACACTCTACAAAACTTGCATCCGCCCCATCATATCGTACGCCAGCATCGTCTTCGCACACGTGCCAGCCTATAGACTGGCCCGTCTGCAGACGCTGCAAAATAGATTCATGAGGATGGCCACGGGATGCCCCTGGTACGTCCGAAATGTCGATCTACATAGGGACTTAGAACTCCCCACGATAAAGAGTTATTTTAAAGAGCTCTCCGAAAATTATTTCGAGAGAGCCATAAATCATAGGAACCCACTAGTGGTTAACGCGTCCTCTTATAGGATCCGTCTCAACGTTCCGCCTAGGAAAAGACGGCCTAAATATGTCCTTAACGACCCCGACGATACGATAACCATCGATAATCTACCATACCAGGTAGGGACAGACACTTACACAAAAGTTACACAGCGACTCCGCCGGCGGATTCGAGGTCCCCGATTTCTGACGTCACCCGGACGTGGACTTCACCCACGTTCCCGGGGGCGCTTCTGATTCTGCCTTTTCAGGTGATGTTTCTGCGATAACGTCGCTCCAAGCCGAGGCTCGGTCTCGCAGGAGACGCCCTTTGACCGGAGTTTCCCCGGAAAGCGAAATGAACTGCCTCATTGGTCTATTGGTTAGCATGTTCGACTACAGACATGAGGTCCTGGGTAATAAATATTGAGTTTTCTATTAAGATTTTCTCAATATTTGCCGAAGTTGGGAAGTTGGTGGTGTGATCCACCCCCGTGCCTCGGAGAGCACGTAAAGCCGTCGGTCCTGCGCCTGATCTCTCTCCGGTCGTGTCGGATTGCCGTCACATCGGACTACGAGAGTGCACTTGTGTACTATGCCTGCCAATCCGCAGTGGAGCAGCGTGGTGGGTCTATGCTCTTAAAACCCTCGCTCCTTGGAGTGAGGAAGCCTGTGCCCAGCAGTGGGGGTTACGCTGTAAAAGCCAGTAGGGCTAACAGCTAAACACAGTTCGAAAAAAAATAATGGGCGTCTCCTACGAGACCGAGCCTCGGCTTGGAGCGACGTGATCGCAGAAACATCACCTGAAAAAGGAGAATCAGAAGCGACCCCGGGAACGTGGGTGAAATCCACGTCCGGGTGACGTCAGAAATCGGGGACCTCGTCTCCGCCGGCGGAGTCGCTGTGTAACGCTGTGTGACGGATCCTATAAGAGGACGCTTGCAGACGCTTCAAAATAGGTTCATGAGGATGATTACAGGATGCCCCTGGTACGTCCGAAACGTCGATTTGCATAGAGACATTCTAAGTCTGTTCTCCTCCAGGATCCGTCTCAACGTTCCGCCTAGGAATACACGGCCTAAATATTACCTTCACGACACTGATGACAAGATGGCAATCGCCAATCAGGTAGGGCCCAAAAGAAACGCAAACGATACCACGAGGTCCCCTATTTCTGACATCACCCGGACGTGGACTCCACCCAAATTCACGGAGTCTCTCTTAATTCATTCAAATAGGGACTTTGAACTCCTCACGACAAAGAGACATTTCAAAACGATCTCCGAAAATTATTTGACTCAACTTTCCAACAAGAAGAGATGGCCTAAATATGTTGACATAATTCTTGCCTTTCTTTGACATAATTCTTCTGTAAAACTTGACATTTAAACGAAAACAAATCGCCACCTATATTTCAGAGTGAATTAGATAAGTAGCAGCCCGNAGTAGAAAACTCAATATCGATTTAGAATTGGCCCGACCCAGGACTCGAACCCAGGACCTCATGTCTGTAGTCGAACATGCTAACCACTAGACCAATGAGGCAGAGTGAATACTACGATGGAAAGTTTACTATTACAATTAAACTTGGTATAGTCTTCTCAGTAGATGTTTCAAACGAGAATTTCTTAACTGTACCACATGCAAAGACACATTTGACTTGCAATGTGCAAATATAACTGAAGAAAAGAAATTCTCTAATATGACAAAAGAACAAAAGCGCGCTTGGATGTGTCACAGCTGCTGCAGCGAACAACCAAAAAGAGATATTACAAATTCTCCTACACGGTTCATAACTGCAACTTATAATCTCTCTAATTCCGACAATGATAATAATGAACTCCTCAAACATCACACTGAGAAAGAAATCGAAACAAACCGAACAGACCGTAGAATCGACTTCAATCCTAAATTCAGATATGATGTCATTTATTAAAAAAGAAACTCAGCTAGCCGTAACAGATTCTGTGAAGATTGCCATTGATTCGTTCTTCGCAAAAGAATTTGATCAAATAAAACAAGAACTAAAAAAGTTAAACGACATAAAGGACTCCGTTGAGTTCTTAAATGCGGAATATGATCGAATTCAGTCCAAACTCAGAAGAGCAAATAAAAAGTTTAACCAAAGAGAACGCAAGTTTAAATAAAACACTAGAGACTTTAACAACGAGATTAAACCTGTTGGAACAACATTCACGCGAGACTAATCTATAGATAAATGGCATAAAAACAAAATAAATGACCAACTTAACTCAGATGATCTAGGTTATGGTGTTAACAAATCTTATATAGTTGTATCGGAACACCTCTCCCCGTATTATAAAGCTTTACATGCACGAACTAGAATAGTAGCCAAAGAAAAAGGGATCCGATATGTCTGGATCAGGAATGGACGCATATTTGTTAGGAATAACGATCAATCTCCCGCAAAACAGATAAAATGCTACGAGAATTTAAACCACATTTAATTTAATATACCTTCACATGCGACCGAAATTATCTTCTTACACTTAATAATATGATTAACATATATTATCAAAATTTTCGTGGAATGAAAACAAAGTTAAATGATATTCGTCTCGCAACATTACAATCCAACTATGACATAATAGCTGCCACAGAGAGTTGGTTGGACAGCTCTGTATTAGACAGTGAAATTTTTACTAACAAATTCAATATATACAGAAGAGATCGCCAAACAACTGCACTATCATCTAAATCAGGCGGAGGCGTTTTAATGGCAGTATCGAAAAAAATTGAGTCACGCCGAATAGACCATTACGAAAGTACTCATGAAGACCTCTGGATTAATGTGAAACTCAATATCAACGGAGCAGAACGGAATATCCTGATCTGTGTACTATATTTACCACCACCGGTAACAGTTGATAGTCTTAACTCACGATTAGAGAACATCAGCTCGATCTTACAATCTTACCAGGGTGAAATGTTGATTCTAGGTGATTTTAACTTAAGTTTTATTAATTGGATTCAGGATGTAAACAATGTCAATACAACTACTCCTGTAAATTATGATAGTACGCTTGGATATTCTCTCACCGATTTTCTTTCACTTAATAACTTAGTTCAGTATAACTGCGTAAAAAATCATAATGAACGTATTTTAGATTTAGTCTTGGCAAATTTTAGCAATATTAAAGTATCTAATTCTGTCGAAGCTCTAAGTAAGCTTGATCCCCACCACCCTATTTTAGATATTGAGATCACGGGAACCTCCAAAACCTTATTAAACGAAAAAATATTTGCAACACACTGTTTTACAAAAGCTGATTACAACTTAGTCAATTCAAAGCTGAGAGAAATCAATTGGGATCTTGAATTATATTCTTGTCCAAATGTCAATGTCATGGTCGAAAAATTTTACGAAATTTTGAACCAAATAATCAACTCTACTATTCCAAAAATTAAACCTAAGAACATGCGTTATCCAATTTGGTTTACAATAAATTTTATATGCTTAATTGCGGAAAAGGATAAAATTATAAGGATATTGTTATTTAAATTACATTGCAGGAACCGAACAGGCGATCTTACGGTCACCGAAAAAGTTTTGGTCTTTTTAAAAGCACGTAAAGTCTGTATATCTGAGATACCCCCCGAAATGATCCTGAAAAACGAAACAGTGACAACTGGAAAAGATATAACTAACGTGTTCGCTAAACAGTTCTCATCCTTGTATAATATTTCATTACCTAGCCAAAGTGAGGATTTTAAAGACTACTTCTCGCAAAAGGCTTTCAAAACACTCGACCCCAATAAAGGAGCCGGACCTGATGGAATTCCCCCTATTTTCATAAAAAGCACCCGCAAGTATCTCACCTTACCATTAAAGATAATATTTAACAAATCCATGCAAACTTCAACATTTCCCGAAGTTTGGAAGTCTGCCAATATTTTTCCTATATTTAAAAAAGGGGCTAAAAATGATGTTCAAAATTACCGTCCTATATCAATACTAAACATATTTGCCAAATTATTTGAGAAAACCGTCTTTCCTATTCTATCCCACTTCTTTCTCGAAATCGTATCCATTGACCAACATGGATTTTGTAGTAATAGGTCAACGACCTCAAATTTAGTTACATATATCTCGTACATTGCTAAATGTGTGGACAATAAAAAACAAGTGGACTCTATATATCCTGACTTTAGCAGCGCATTCGACAAGGTGGACCATAATATTTTAATTATAAAACTTTGTGGTTACGGGATCCACGATCCCGTAACAACAACTCTCGTGCTTTAGATCTTACCTCGCGAACAGAGTTCAAAGGGTAACAGTTAAAGGCCATATCTCAGACCCATTTATTGCTACATCAGGAGTGCCCCAAGGCTCTCATTTGGGACCAATCCTGTTTTCTTTATTCATAAATGACATAACCAATAACATTCATTGCAGTAGATATTCTCTCTTTGCCGATGACCTTAAAATATACAGAGAAATAAAATCAATCGAAGATAGTTATCTATTGCAAAGGCACCTCGATTCTATCCATGAATGGTGTAAAAACAACAGAATAACGCTAAATGTCACAAAATGTGCACATATAAAATTTACACGGAAAAAGAGTGTTACCAAGACCAATTATCATTTAAATTACTCTCAGCTAAATGAAGTACAAGTCATTAGAGATCTTGGTGTCATAATCGATGCTAAACTTACCTTCAAAGAACATATTAGTCATGTCACCTCACAAGCTTGGAAACTACTTGGATTCATTAAACGCAACACCACAGATTTCAAAAGAATCGGCAGTATTATAAGTATATATAATGCGTTGACGCGTAGCATACTAGACTATACAGTCTACTATACAGTCTACTATACAGTCTATGGAACCCGCACTATAAGACACATATTGCAAGGATAGAGCGAATTCAACGCTCCTTTACGAGATACCCAGCGTTTAAAGATAATGCTTGCCCGTATAGAGCAAATTATTTAACACGTCTTACACATTTCAACGGCGGTATATCCATTCCTCGCTGACCTAAATGCCACAGACCGATAACGGGCAGCAGCGTTATCGGTGCGAGAGGGTCAGCACTGCGATCACCAACCCGCCTGCCAAGCGTGGTGATTATTGGCANGAAGTACTAGTCATTAGAGATCTTGGTGTCATAATCGATGCTAAACTTACCTTCAAAGAACATATTAGTCATGTCACCTCACAAGCTTGGAAACTACTTGGATTCATTAAACGCAACACCACAGATTTCAAAAGAATCGGCAGTATTATAAGTATATATAATGCGTTGACGCGTAGCATACTAGAATATGCAGTCTCAGTATGGAACCCGCACTATAAGACACATATTGCAAGGATAGAGCGAATTCAACGGTCCTTTACGAGATACCTAGCGTTTAAAGATAATGCTTGCCCGTATAGAGCAAATTATTTAACACGTCTTACACATTTCAACATTCAGACACTAGAAAAGCGTAGACTAGTCGCTGATTTAATGACCCTTCACAAAATTATTCACAACACTCTAGATTGTCCAGACTTGTTGGGTCAAATCAACATTAACGTCCCCAGATGTCCCCCAAGAAATGCCATAAAAAAATCATTTATTCCACATTCCTTCAAATCAAACTTAGGCAAATTTTCCCCTTTAAACAGGCTAGCCAGTACGTACAATAATTTAAACGACATTGACATTGACATTTTTCACGATAACCCAGTTAGTTTTAAGAACACATTATATGTATCCAAATGATTCTGTCCAATACTTAAATAACTAAATTTTTATTTTGTTCTTGATTTTGATTTTGTAATTTTAATTTTTGTAATTTTTATTTTACTAAATTATAAATGTTGTATACACCTGTAAAAGGAGCATTGTGTTGGTCTCATACTTATATTATTATTCATATTGTTAATGCTGTCATAACGGTCTGTTGGTGTGTCTATTAAATAATAAATAAATAAATAAATGTTCTTGATGATGGTAGGGTCTGACACCAACACAAACACTATACAGCGATACTTTCCGAGGTTAACCGTGGACTCCATCCACGTTCCTGGGGGCGCTCTTGATCAAATCACATCAAAAATATCTTTAACCAAGTAGGCATATTACAGCACTTTTGAATCGTCAAATAATATTTTTTTTCCTCTTAACATAGGCTTTGAATTTATTAATTGACATCTCTAGAATTTTTTGGGGGAGTTTATTATAGTATACGTATACAGTTACCCTTAAATGAGTTGTTAATTTTATGCAGCCTACTAGAATTTCTAACAAGTTTGTTTTGGCTTCGTAAGTTATATGATGCACATTCACTCTTTTTATTAAAAGAGTCAATGTTTTTATTTCAGTTTGATCAGTTCAAGCCCCCCCTCCCCCACCCCCAGTGCCTGATATGTCATTGATGATAACGTTGTTCCAAACCTTTTTTTTTTTTTTTCGAACTGTGTTTAGCTGTTAGCCCTACTGGCTTTTACAGCGTAACCGGGAGGAGGACGGGCTCTTATGGAGGCCGCCACATTTCGAGTGCGAGCCCTGGAAAGGGCTCGCTCTCCGGGGAAACGCCGCTCCAAGGGCGTCTCCTGCGAGACCGAGCCTCGGCTTGGAGCGACGTTATCGCTGAAACATCACCTGAAAAGGAAGAATCAGAAGCGCCCCCGGGAACGTGGGTGAAGTCCACGTCCGGGTGACGTCAGAAATCGGGGACCTCGACTCCGCCGGCGGAATCGCTGTGTATCGCTTGTGTATGTGTCTGTCCCTACCTGGTAAGGTAGATTGTCGATAGTTATCGTATCGTCGGGGTCGTTAAGGACATATTTAGGCCGTCTCTTCCTAGGCGGAACGTTAAGACGGATCCTATAAGAGGACGCGTTAACCACTAGTGGGTTCCTATGATTTATGGCTCTCTCGAAATAATTTTCGGAGAGCTCTTTAAAATAACTCTTTATCGTGGGGAGTTCTAAGTCCCTATGTAGATCGACATTTCGGACGTACCAGGGGCATCCCGTGGCCATCCTCATGAATCTATTTTGCAGCGTCTGCAGACGGGCCAGTCTATAGGCTGGCACGTGTGCGAAGACGATGCTGGCGTACGATATGATGGGGCGGATGCAAGTTTTGTAGAGTGTCACCTTGTGGCGAAGTGACATTTTACTTTTCTTGCAGATGAGAGGGGATAATCTACCAAGCACAAACGCGGCTCTGCCACGAACATTGCGAATGTGCTTACTAAAGTTCATGGCTTTATCTAGGGTAACTCCAAGATATTTGGCTTCTTTACTCCATGGGATGTCCATGTCGTAAAGCTTAATGTTAGGCAGTTTGCGATCCCAAATCCTCTTCACTCCTGTGAAAAGCACTGCTACACTTTTCTCAGGGTTCACCTCGATTCTCCATTTGCGAAACCATTCGGCGATGCGATTGGCCGCTTTCTGAAGTCTCGAGGTGATCAGATTGGTGTCACGTGAGGTGGTGAATAGAGCGGTGTCATCCGCGAATTGAGCAAAGTGTACACGCTCTGTGCTTGGAAAGTCACATGTGTACAGCGTGTATAGGATTGGAGAGAGCACCGAGCCCTGGGGGACTCCTGCTCTGAGAGGGCGCGATGAGGACAGGGTGCCCTCGACGCGGTACCTGAAGGAACGGTTTGATAGATAGTCTCGTAATAAAAATACGAATCTATCTGGCACTTGGAGGTGGTCCAGCTTGTAAATCAAGCCGGCATGCCACACTTTATCGAAGGCTTTCGCCACATCGAGAAAGATTGCACCGGTAGGACCTCTACCGGTGTGGTAGATATTATCGAGGATGTGCTCCGTGAGGCGGTGCACCTGTTGTACGCACGAGTGTTGGGGTCTGAACCCGAACTGCTCGTCGGGGATGAGTCTCATGGCCTCTACCGTAGCCTTGAGTCTTTTAAGGATTATTATCTCATACACTTTACCCAGAGTGTTGAGTAAACTAATGGGTCTATAACTAGTAGCCAGGTTACTGGGTTTTCCTGGCTTATGTATCCCTATGACGATGGCTTCTTTCCATTCGTCAGGGAATGTACAGGCTGCTAGAAGAGCATTAAAAATGAGTACCAGGAGGCACAAAAATCTGTTGGGGAGACGTTTGAGCACCTTATTGGTGATCCCGTCAGGCCCCGGGGCTTTTTTGGCGTGGAGTCCCTTGATAATTCCATGCACTTCATCTGTCGTAGTTGGTTCGAGTGGCTCACTCGTGGGGGACGCGAGCTCTAATTGAGCGAGCCTGTTTTCAACAAGCGTGACCTGCGCGGGGGACACGCTTGTGGTACTGGGGGAACATTGTTGCTCTATGCTGTCGGCCAAGCACTCGGCCTTATCAGCATCGTCGAATGCTGGACTTTGATTCGGACGGACAAGGTGTTCCAAACCGAGATCTGTTCTCGCAGGAGACTCTCATGGAGCAGAGCTTCCATCAGTTCCCCTTTTAAAGGCCCGCACTCGAAAAGTGGTGGTCTCCATAAAATCCCCTCCTTCCCTCCGGTTACGCTGTAAAAGCAAACACTCCAAACAAAAAAGCGATCGAAAAACCAATATAAGATGAGCTCCCATTATAAGTATTTTACTCCAGTACAGAGATCAGTTTAAATTACCTTTGTTGCATTCCTGTTTCGCCAACCGATATAAGATGAGCTATAATTACGACATAACTTAAAATAACGGGAGCTCAACTGTTATTGGATTTATCATAGAAATGAACCAACATAAAATGAGCCCTCATTATAAGTAAATTGTACTATCATTGGGACCACTTTAAACTGGCATTTGCGAAATATTTCTGTTGAACGCTCCCAGACGGCGTGATTGTTACTTTAAGAAAATAAAATGGATATAGTGAGTTATCCTTAAGAGATAGATACATGACATCGCGAACTTTTTTATAGATCTATAAAAGAGCTATTATCCCACCATACATTGTTTTGTTATAACTCTAATAAATTAGGCAGCGTATTCAATGAAAGTTCTCAGACCGCTTAATTTTTTCTAACATTCCACAGAAATATCGTTATATTTTTAGAAATATACACGAAAATATTAACAAATTCTATACATAAATCTTCCTCATGAATTAATCTATCTATTGGTGTAAACTTTATGAAAATCCGTTCAGGACTTTTTGAGTTAATCGCATTCAAACCGAATAAATAGCTGTTAAATATTTTCGTCGCATACTTATGATTCAATGCGACAGGAAATAAGGCGTAGCTATGAAACAAGCGGAACCGGTTTTTATTAAGATTGATGGAATTATTAAAGACTAGTTGTTTTTAATAGCAGATTGAGATAAATATTACCATAGGATTAATGGTACTAGTGTTTTATTTGACAATAAAGGTCCTGGGTTCGATTTTAGACAGGACAAGTTTATGGAATAATATTAAGTCGCTTCCGCTGTTTCATCGTTTATATCTTTTAAACTATTAAACAGATTCTAATGCAGCTTTCAGAAATAGATAGAGCTATTCAAAAGACGACAAATTTAATAATTCGTTATGTATTATAACATATATATTTTTGTGTGTTTAAATCGAAAACGCTGGCTTTTTTTTGTCGAGGGGGAAATCTTAAGATAGCCGCCCTTTTCGGGGGATAGATCGGGTTATGTGGTATTTTCCACTAAACCCCCCAGGTGGCCTGCCTCTACGTATAACGGAGAGCTCCGGGATCTCTCGAAAATTTGCCGGGGCCTCCGCCACGTTGTGCTTTTTAGGGTCCTTCTCTTGCTGGCAATAGGTGTTGCCACGGCAGATTAAGACCACATTAACCTGCCGTCTTCCTGGATTCGCAAACGCGGCCTAGGCCTTACGAGATAGATCAAATTAATAATAACTTTAATAACTTTATTTATTTGGGCATAAAAAGAATGATACAGAATTAAAATACCCTGGACCCCTAAACTAGGTAAGCCCGTGACTTGGGGGTCAGTGTCTTCCCAAGTTTACAATTTATTCTACGCCTAGTCTAGCTATTTAAGGAAAAATTAAAAATGAAAACTTAATTTAAAACTAAAACATAAGATGGTATAAGGTATAAAATTAATATTAGTGGTTGTGTGTATGTATGTATGTATGTATGTGTGTGTGCGTGCATGTGTGTGTAATGTTCTACGGAATTGTATACTTTAAAAAGATCTATAGAAAATACTTTGACAGTATATATTTATCTCAAAAGGATAACACACAGTGACCATTTTTATATTTTATATATTACAAAAACATGTGTCATTTACGAAGCTGTTTTATACAATGCAGTATTATTATAAATCCAATCGAATACATTATATATATTTTATATTTCATGTAGATCAAAACTGCCTTTGACAGTGTTTCATTAAAATGGATATCTTGGGAGATATCGCTGATTTGAAATCTAAAGCAACGACTGTCTTGTTACCTAAAGAATACTAATAATCAGTATATTTGAACCACATTTATTTATTTATTTTTATTTATTTATACACTTTAATGCACCTTAAAAGTAATACATTATAATAAACTAAATACTAACTAAATAGAGAAAGAAAGTACAACAGGCGGTCTTATCGCTTAATAGCGATTTCTTCCAGACAACCTCGAGTTTAAAAAGCTGCAAGTAGCGAAGAAGGAAGGTAGGTTATAACATAAACATACACACAAATAACTACATCCTAATACATATATAATAATAGATATATATCAACATATTAATATATACGCCTCTATGAATAGCCTCTATGAATACGCTCTGTACGCCTTTATGAATAGCCAGATGGTGTCTCAAAGGGCTAGACTGGCAGTGCATGCTGGAGTGTTGGTGCCAACACTTATGTATGGTAGTGAAAGTTGGGTATGGCAGAAGAATCACAAAAGTAAAATAAATGCGGTAGAGATGAGAGCGTTGAGAAGCATGAGTGGATTAAAACTGAGTGACAGAGTGAGAAATAGTGTGATAAGAGAACGTTGTGGTATAAAAGAAGACGTAGTGACTAAAATTGAAAAAGGTATGCTTAGATGGTTTGGGCATGTAGAGAGAATGAATGAAAGGAGACTGACAAAAAGGATTTATGAGTCAAGAGTGAATGCGAAAGTTGGAAGGGGAAGACCGAGGCGAACGTTCCTGGACCAAATCCAGGACATTTTAAATAACGGCCAGGTCAAGAGTACTCTAAACCGACGAACTTGTATGAAAGATTTAATGAGATTGAAAGATGCGAAGGAGATATGCAAGGATCGTGGCAAGTGGAAGGATGTTGTCTCTGCCTACCCCTATGGGAATGAGGCGTGATGCTATGTATGTATGTATGTATTAATATATATAACATACATAAACTTACAACATGTATATATATGGAGACTGTGATCTCATAGGAATTTAAAAAATATTTGTGTTCAAACTCTCCGCTTTCATGGCCCCATATTTATCACTAACATAATTTGTCAAGTCATTTTGATTTCGTTATAACCGTCTAAGCGGAAGTTTGTATCGTAACCCCACTATGCCTATATATGTATGTTCGGCTTTAACACAAAAACTACTCAACGAATTATCATGCGGTCTTCATCAATGGATAGAGTGATTCACGAGGAAGATATTTGTATATAATTTGTCAGGTTTTATTTTAACCATTTAGAGATATAGCAAAACAAATTGGAACAAATCGAATTTTTTTCCGTTTTGTGAGCTTCCGAAGCGTACGCTACGTAAACGGTTACAGTTTTGCATAAATCATGTATAACCGAATTGTTCCCATTTAAAAGCTCTATAAAAATGTATAAAACAGTATATGTCTATCTTTTGAGATTGGCTCACTATACCCTTTTTAAATGATAAACAAATTTGTGTCTCCCTTATGTGTTGTATACGAATTTGGTACTGATATATTATCTTTTAAACGTAAATATTACACAGATATGGATTCAATGATAGTGACACTTGGATTTGAATCCAATTTCGTATATATTTTCAATGTATTAATATGTAAAACATCAATGTAAAGTTGTTAACTGTCAAGTTTATTTGTGATCGTTTCCTCTCGTTATAAGCATCCAAACCGATGGTAGATTCGTTACCAACGGATAGATTTGATTCTAAAGAGCTTGTCCAGTTAACTCAGAAGTTTTATTTTCACTTAGTTTATTTGTAACACTTTATTATCTCAGAAATTCCTTATACACAACATTTGACACCGGATAAATTGTTCTCTATAGATTGAGTTTTTTAAATTCGTTATATCTTTTAAATTAAATAACCGATTTTGATAATTTAAAAAGTATTTTATAGGTATTGAAACGGTCTTTAATAAAATATGTAAATAGGATATAAATTCATACAGAGATATGAATAATATGGTTTGATTATAGTGGGTGCTTTTGTTAGCTTTTAAAATGTAATAAAGTAGTCATAGTGGCATAACTACAGTAGTTGGACAGATGGTATTACAGACTTTTTTATAGATATTAATACGTTCTATAATATTGTAGAACATTTTTTTGTTCTATCATCAATAGTTTCCGCAGCGCACGCGATGACAGATTTTTTGTGACCAATTTTTACACACCTTGGGTTTTATTGACGCATTTTTATTAGGGATCCCTAATTTTTTTGAGAAATTAATATAGCTTGTGTCGCTCGGTGATAAATCAGCTTTCTAATGGTGAAAAAACTTTTGAAATCGGTCCAGTAGTTACTTACATACGTACAAAAACACAAATGATTTAACTTGAAACTCCTCATGGCATTTAAACGACAGGAAAATCCCAAACGTAAATACCGATGTGGAATTATTTTCATATCAAAACAATACTACGTTCAAGTTATTAAAGAATTTGTAAATCCCTGATATCTCCTAAGATATCTATTTTAATGAAACACTGTCAATAGCAGTTTTGATCTACATTAAACATACAATATATTTAATGTATTCAATTGGATTAATAATAATACCGCATTGTATAAAACCGCTTCGTAAATAACACATGTTTTTTGTAATAAAAAAAAGATAGAAATGGCCACTGTGAGTTATCTTTTAGAGATAAATATATACTATCCGGGACAATTTTATAGATCTTTTTATGATTTACAATTTTGTAGAACATTAAGTTGATCTATCTCGTAAGGTATCGTTAGTGTTTGCGATTTAAGCGCACAATATGTTTGTGACGATATCATGTTACAAAAGTATGAATTTCTCGTCTTTTTTGGAGTAAAATATTTATATATTGTGCACATAAATCTTCCTCTTGAATTGCTCTATCTATTGCTGGAAACTACATCAAAATCCGTTGAGTACTTTAAAAGTTATCAGACAAGGAAAGCGACTTCCAAATCATTGGGTATACATACGAGTATGTCATAAAGAAATAGAACCTCTCAAGGATTTAACACCATATCTCATAAACTATAGGTCCGATTGGTTTGAAATTTGTTATAGTTACTCTTGTCGCAATGTAGACGGTCACTGGAAACGGGTTTCCTTATATTCCCACTGAATCGGGGTATATTAACCCCCAAAGATACAGTTATCTATATCTCTATAACTATTTATTGAATTGACTTGAAATTCAGTATATATATTCCTATTGTGATGTAGACGCTTACTATGAACGGGTTATACCACATATTTCCATTGGATCTACATATATAAGCCCCAAATATACAGTTCCTGCAATATCTCTATTACTATTAACCGAATTGACTTGATATTCAATATATACGTTTGTTTCGCGATGTAGACTGTTACTAAGAGCGGGTTTTCAGATATTCCCAGTGAATTGTGGTATTCAAGCAACAAATAGACACTTACTACTATATCTCTGTAACTATTTATTGAATTTGCTTGAAATTTGTTAAATATATACCTATCGTAATGTAGACGGTCACTAAGAAAGGGTTTCCCTAATTTTCCTACACGATCGGGTTATATAAGCATAAAACTATAACTTACAGCGAGATCTCTATCACCAAATTGACTTCAAATTTGAGGTTAGAATTTATACATATATAAAACCTTTTCCATGACTCACATTCAGCCTTTAAGCTTTTTAACTGATGGCCATTGCCTTTATCTAATAAAAGAAAACAAGCAATAACATAATCTGTATTAGATTTTATAAAAAAGAATAATTTTAAATTTGGAATTACTGAAAAACGTGCAGCGAAGACGGAATTTTAGGTTGACCCCCGAAACTTATACACTTTCTATGGATGTAAAGCTCAATTTACGATGGATATTTCAAATGGCGTACGTGACAGACATTTAGGAACACGAAGTTCGCTATTGTATTTAAAAATACGTTTTATTATTAAAAATATATCAATTGTAACAATAAATGTAATAATTCATTCAAATATATATTAAAAATAACATAACCTAAAAAAATTACTCAAAAATTTATAGAAAAAGCTGTCTACTTATAAACCGTAGTCTTATACGGTTATTAAAAAAAAATACCAAATTAAATTTCAAAAATGGAACTCACCACGCGATGTTATCTGCAACTAATTGAAATCAATAAAATATAATGTTTATAAACAAAAACAACACGATTTATTTATTAATAAACAGTTTGGGGTGTTTTAATTGTTTTTTTTTTAATTTATATCATTTTAAAACAACAACCACTCGTATACATATGTCAAAACACACTGATGTGTGATGTACGGAGCGCTTTTTTTTTTAATCGTTTCACGCATATCATGTTTATAATAGCACAGATTATAACATTCAGCACAGATTAAATATTATAAATAATTAAAGAGCGCCAAAACACAATCATTTATATTTAATAATACCAAAACGTCATTATTTCTTTTTTATATTGCACGAAACGTCAAACGTTTTTTTTTACAGATTAAACAAATTTAAATAAACCGTTTTCCTTGTTTTATTTTAAAAGGAAAATCGTCTGAATGTATTTGAGATTATTATTAATGAAATAATTTGATTCTTTGTTATAAATGGTTAAGATTTCCCGGGTTTTTTTCAAATCGATGTCAAGACTGTATGGTGTTAATAATTTGCCTTTTCAATTATGGGGATGGATTAAAAAAGTTATTGGGTATTTTATTATATACACGATATCGTTGTTATTAAATACTTTATAGAGAGATAAGTACTACATGCGTCGGCAAATCTTATGAGGATATTGGTAGCCACAAATGTTATCAGGAGATTGGTGTGGGCCATAAATATGATGAGGATATTACAAGCCATCAATTTCATGAGGATATTGGTAGTCACCAATGTTATGAGGACATTGGATTGTGTCGCAAATATTGTCAGGACATTGGTGCGGGCCACAAATGTTGCCAGGACATTAGTACGTGCTAAAAATGTTATCAGGACTTTGGTGCGTGCTACAGATGCTGTCAAGACATTGGTACGTGCTAAAAATGATGTCAGGGCATTGGTGCGTACCAAAAATGTAGTCAAGACATTGGCGCGTGCCACAAATGTTGTCTGGGAATTGTGTGCGTTGCACAAATGTTGTCAAGATATTGGTACGTGCTAAAAATGTTGTCAGGACATTAGTACGTGCTAAAAATGTTATCAGGACTTTGGCGCGTGCTACAGATGCTGTCAAGACATTGGTACGTGCTAAAAATGATGTCAGGGCATTGGTGCGTACCAAAAATGTAGTCAAGACATTGGCGCGTGCCACAAATGTTGTCAAGATATTGGTACGTGCTAAAAATATTGTCAGGACATTGTTACGGGCTAAAACTTATCTGTATCTCACTTATCTGTATTTATAAATAAAAAAAGATAGTATTTAAATGTCTTATCTTATCGCGGCAGAGATAATTATATATTAAGCAACTTTATATCTGGAATCATTCGCCATATCATGGAACAAGGTCGCGAGTTCGGTTCTCAGATGATTAACGCCAGCTGAGTAAACGAGAACCACCGAAAAATGTATACAAAATATAAATAAAACTGTAGAATATGTTTACGTTTACAAAATTACAGCATTTGACCCAGTTCGTAAGGAGATTTCCGCGATATTTGGTAAAAGAAAAACAGTTTCTGTTATATATATTTGGTATGTTTGAACCAAAATTACTGAGCCTATTTTGATGGTCATATAACAGCCAGATTACTGAAGTTATAAATAACATTACAAGCTTCATTATCACCTATAGTTTCAATAGGAATGGGAAGTTCTAGAAGTATAATGCCTTTAGAGAAAAATGTTCCAAAACGCCTGCCATAAATTTAATAGCAACACACGTCGTGTAGTATTTGCTTCACAAAAATTGACAGGATTTCAATGGACGCTTTGGCTTATACTTATTAAATTAATATCTAGGAAAATAATAATGTGAAATACGAAAATTTAAAGAGAATTTAATCATATTTTGATACATGTTATTGCGATACGATAAAGTTATTCGTGTGAATATTTACACAACATTTTGTAAAAGCCATGTATGACTGTTTAATTCAAAATAACTGAGCGATATTTGATTGTCTTCTTACCGATGGATAGCTGATGTAATAAGGAATATTACAACAATTAAAACAAGCTTCGTTTTTACTTATAGTTACCATGGGAACGGGAAATACACGACATCACCTCTATTGTTTGTAAAGTTTTTACGAAACGCCTGCTATAAATATAATAGCAACACGCATTATACACATGTTGCTTCACAAAAATTGACAGGATTTCTAGTATTAGTTGTATTTTTACTTCTATGTGAGGAGGTCTTTGCCCAGCTGTGGGACAATGATAAGCAGTTTTTTTACCCAGAAAATTACCCCTTTCCTGTTACATACACTCTGTAAGAACGTCTTTTCATTTTTTTACTTGTTCCTATGACGTACATACAATATCATTATCATTATATATAACGATTTTACTAAATTGTTTTTCTTAATGCATTTACGGTGTTCTCTCGTATAATAGTATCGGTAATAGAGCATTCGCTTTGATGTTAACGACCTCGTTGAAGTTAATGTCACACTTGCTGTTTACGTTGAATTTATTTAAAAAACTACTGAACGGATTTTCATGCGGTTTACACTAATAGATAGAAAATTTCACGAGAAAGATTTTTGTATATAATTTGCTAATGTTTTCATATAAATTTCTTGAAATATAAAGATAAGTGTTGCATGTGGAAATAGTGTAGCCACTTGTGAGCTTTTAGGGTAAACGCTGCCTTATCTATTAGAGATATAACAAAACATTGTACCGTGAGATTATACCTCTTTTATAGATCTACAAAAAAGTCTTAAACAGCATATATCTATCTTTTATAAGTAACTCAGTATATCCAATTTACTTCAAGAAAATGGTCACGTACTATGCATTGAATAGAAAGTTATTTAAACGGATATATTATTAATCTTCATGAAATCAAATATATCAGTTACATTAAGCATTTAATGTAGATTATTTTGATATACAACACCATATACTTTAATTGGATATCTTAGGAGATATCGCAAAAAAATTACGCGTGTGACAATATCTTCGTAACATCTCTACTACCATATATAAACAGCCTTACAGGTTCTAGATTAGCAAAATTGTACTTTCTAGCCTCTCTAGGTCGAGGTTGGTGGCTTCGGTCGTGGCTTCAAAATAAAAACATCCATATGATTCTTCAAAATATATATTTTACATTAAATTAATAAATGCATCAAGTTTTATAAAATGAAAAACTGGAAAACGTTGATTAATACTAGATAGAAACTATGATTATTTCTAGGAGGATAACATGGATGGGATGGAAAGATAATAGTTATCTTAAAATGGATAAGAATGATAATGTTATCCTGAGAAGGATAAGACTAAGGTATATATATACGACATAATCTTGTGACTAATAATATTGATATTGTCATCATGGGGATAACATTGGCGATATTGTCATGATGGGGATAACATTGACGATATGGTCACGATGGGGATATCATTGGCGATATTGTCATAATGGGGATAACATTGACGATATGGTCGTGATGGGGATAACATTGACGATATTGTAATCATGGGGATAACATTGGCGATATTGTCATGATGAGGATAACATTGGCGATATTGACACGATGGGGATAACATTGACGATATGGTCATGATGGGGATAACGTTCACGATATTGTTGAGGAGTTTGTTTATGATGAGGATATCATTGATGATATTATCGTGAGGGATGCAATATGTACGATATAATGAAGAATAACATTAATGATAATGTCGTGAAAAGGATAATGTGGTTGGTGTAACATTATCCGTATTATCCTATGATGGATAATACGGACAATTTTATCCTACGTGTACTATTATGATTATCCTTCTAGTATCATCCCTCAGTTGTATTAGATCTACCGAAATGGGGATTGGAGTTAACTTGGACATTTTCAACAATCACCTTAATGTTATTCTGTAACTTTTCTTTGTCTGTAAAAGGAAACTAAGATAGACATGTCAGGCTACTTCCAACGAGAGTCATGGAATCCATTTCTGGACTGTAATCTCATGTGTTGGTGAGTGATTGTACATTCTAATGATGCTGCATCGTCGGCCAACATTGTTCATCTGCAGCAGCTAATCTGGTAAGAGGTAATTTACCTCGCTGAAGGTTTCTACACAGCATCATACCGAAATGCAAAATTCATGACATGATTTGCTGGTGTGGTAGAAACGAGCCATGCCCGAAGACATGTACCAGTAAAGTTAAAGTAAATAATCCATCAAGACTGCTAGACTACCCAGCAATCACGGTTACTAGACCAACGCAGCAACTAGGTCATCAGGACTACCATACCCTCGTAACTACTTGCCCATCGTAGCTACTAGACCATTAAGACTGCTAGGTCAACGCACCAATTAGGCCATCAAGACTACTAAGCCATCAAGGTAACTAAGTCAACGTGGCTACTAAGCCAGAAGGGCTACTAGCCCATCACGGTCACTGGGACAACATAGCTACTACTCCATCAAGACTGCTAAGCCAATATGACTACGAGGCCATCATACCTACCAGACTATCGAAATAACTAGGCCATCGTGGCTGTTTGATCATCATGGAGACTAGGCCAACACAGCAACCAGGGCATCAAGGCTACTAGACCATTAAGGTTATTACGACAACATGGCTACTAAACCATCAAGGTTACTTCGTCACCACAGCAACCAGGTCAACAAGGCTACTGGGTTATCAAGACTGCCAGGCCAACATGACTACTGGACCATTAAGGTAACTAAGTCAACATCTCTACTTGGCCAATGGGGCCACTAGACCAGCATAGCTTTTAGATCAATACAGCAACTAGGCCAAAAAAGTTACCAGACCATCATGGCTACTATACCAGCACCTAGGCTTTTATTATCTATCATAACAAAATACAATGTTACTGGCAGACCTGGTAAGCAGTCCGAAGGGCAAGGGCATATGGAGGAGACATCAGGACTGGTGATACGGATGTTGGCGTAGGAATGCTTCAGCACTATCTTGTCGTTGTCACAGCCGCATTTCCCGCAGGACTTCTGCCTCTTCACGACCTCCTTCGTTGTATAGATCCCTATTTTCAACCAATCTTATAAAAAAAGTCTTCCATTTCGTCTGTTTTTACCCGAAAACCTTCGAACCTATTGAATCCTACATAACCATAATAAATTACTTAAATCTACTTCAACAGACAGTCCCCCTAATCTATCTTTACTGAAGCCTAATATTCTTTCTTCCACCCACTTCCCTACCTTTCTTCTTTCTCCCTTTAGTCATGGTCATCAATAACCTTTTGATGTGCCTTCATAATTGACGTAAAACTACGAGCCATTAATAGAACACTTACCTGGATCATCTTAACTAAAGCTTAATGGAATAGCAATACTATTCTGCCCAATATTCTTTCCTCCACCAACTTACCCACCTTTCTCCTTTTTCCGTTTACTCATGGCACCAATGACCGTTTAAATTGATGTAGCAAGACTTATTTTTCTTTGGCAATTGACGAAAAAACATGAATCGTTATCAGAACACTTACCTGGTCCATCTTAACTGAAGCTCAATAGAATAGTAATACTTTTCTGCCCAATATTCTTTCCTCCACCAAATTACCCACCTTTCTTCTTTTTCCGTTTACTCATGGTCATCAATAACCTTTTAAATTTCATTCATATTAGACGAAAGACGACGAGCCATTAACAGAACACTTACCTGGACCATCTTAACTGAAGCTTAATGGAATAGCAATACTATTCTGCCCAATATTCTTTCCTCCACCCACTTCCCTACCTTTCTCCTTTTTCCCTTTACTCATGGTCATCAAGAACCTTTTAAATTTCCTCGATAATTGACGAAAACCCACGAGCTATTAACAGAACACTTACCTGGTCCATCTTTACTGAAGCTCAATGGAATATCAACGCTTTTCTGCCCGATATTCTTTCCCCCACCAACTTCCCAGCCTTTCCCCTTTTTCCCTTTACTGATGGCACCGAATACCTTCTTCACAGATGCAGCAAAGCCTTTTTTACCCTCTGGTGGACTGAGAAGGGAACAGAGGCATTCATCAGCAGGCCCTTTTCCTTCTTTAAGCTTCTGTAGGGATTCATCATCAAGTTGTTTTATTTTGGCGTAGTCAGACATTTTGGATTCATATTTTTGCTTTAATTTTATTATATTGATGCCATAATTTATATATTTGCAGCTGGAACAAAATAAAGCAGTTAGAAGTTTAATTCTTCTACAGCTGTTTGACTTTTTTTTTGAGTGTTGCCATATTTTAGTTCGTATAACTACCGTCAAAATCGGAACAGTTTCAGAGATGAGCCGTAACAAACGTACAAACAAATTGAAATTAAGAGAAAATAACGATTTTTCGATGTATTTTCGATATATACTTTCATATGTAGCTATTAATTTGAAAATAAAAAGATACACACCAATTGCAATGATTCGGGAAATTCTAAGCGTCTTTTTAACATATATATTAGTATACTTTCTTTTACGATATCAAAATATAACCCATGATTATTAATTTCAATAAAGATTATAAAAATACATACGAAAGTTTAAATATTACATCTCGTGTCAATGATATCTGTCAAAGACGTATCTGTCATCTTTGACAGTTATTTTTTTTTATTTGAATGTAAGAGGCGAAGATTATAATCATACATATTGAAATGTTATTATTTAAAGGATTTAACAATGTTTATACAATAAAAAAAGGAGATCATTAAACTAAGTTAAATAATTATTCCTTTTTTACAGGGTTCTCGTGAGCATTGACGAACCCGGTCAACTTTGGAGCGCAGTAAAAAAAATTATAGAGAAAATATTCCTCAAAAGACCGTTTAAAGATTTGTCTTAATTAGTTTCTTTGTAAAGTGTTTATAAAAAAAAGTTATAGAGCAAAAAGAAAAGTTCTATAGAACTTTTCTCACTTTTTTGCTTATAACTCTTTTAATATTAAATTTAGAGCAAAAAGTTATATGAACATATTTGTAGGCAAAGAGATTTTCTACAAATTAGGTCTTTACAATTTTTTTATAGGACGCATAGTTTCCGAGATATCGCAAAAAACGTGTTTCCACCCCCTTTTCCAAGATGGCGGCCGGGAGACAGGGGCAGCAACCCACAAACTTGGGGTTTAGCTTCTATTGACCCCCAAAAATAAAATTGTGTCCTCTAAGAAATGCAAAACTCATGTAACATTTCAATGGACTAAATAACAGGTGAGATTACAATCTACCGCTAGCTTGACAGCAATTTTACTAGTATTACAGTTAAATTACATCTTACAAGGTCAAAGCGCTATTATCTTCGACTGTATCATCCCTTACTAACAGTGAGATTACAATCTATCGCTAACCTGACATCAATTTTATTAGTATTATAGTTAAATTACTTCTTACTAGGTCAAATCGCTACCAACTTAGACTGTATCATCACATACTAACAGATGAGATTACAAGCTAACGCTAACCTTTCAGTGATAAAAAATAAGGTATAAAAAGCTCAGATTTTAGAGCATGACTTATAAAGTATAAAAAAGTACCTTTCTTTATGCATAGAAAGCTCAGATTCTAAAGCATGTCTTTTAAAATATAAAAAGTACCTTTCTTGAGGCATAAAAAGCTCAGATTTTAGAGCTTGACTTTTAAAGTATAAAATACTACCTTTCATAAGGCGTAAAAAGCTCAGATTCTAGAGCATAACTTTAAAAATATATAAAAAGTTCCTTTCTTGAGGCATAAAAAGCCCAGATTCCAGAGCAACGACTTTTAATATACATATATAATAAAATTACTTTTCTTAAGACGTAAAATCTTCCGATTCTACAGCATGACTTTTAATATATAAAAAGTGCCTGTCTTTATGTATAAAAAGCTCAGATTCTAGAGCATTACTTTTAATATATATTTAAAAAAAAACTAACAGATTAAAACAAATATCGTTCTTTATAATTGAAAATGGAAAACGCTATGAATTCTGCGGTCAGTGAGTTGGACGCGAACAAATGGATTTCTCTTTAAACTATTAAGTGTGTATAAAATGAAGTCATTTCCGCTGTTTGTTCGCTTATAACTTTTAAACTATCCAACTGATTTTGATGAAATTTTCAGCAATCAATAGAGAATTTAAAAAGGAATATTTCCATTTATAATACATACATATTATATTACAGAAAAGATAAGAAATTCAGACATTTGTAATGTGATGTCGTAACAAACATATTGGGCACTTAAATCGCAAACCCTGATTAAACCTTACGATATAGATCAAATTAATGTTCAACAAAACTGTATATCATAAACAGATCTATAAAAAAATATGTTAAAGTATTTATTTATCTTTAAAGAATAACTCACAGTGGCCAGTTTTATCTTTTACATACCGCAAAAAGAATGCCTTATTTACCAAACCATTTTATTTAATACTGTATAACTTTTCATATAATTGAATAGATTATATAGATTGTATATTTTATGTAGATTAAAACTGCCCTTAACAGCATTTTATTAAAATGGATATCTTAGGAGATATAAGAGATTTAAAAAGCTTTGTCGCAATGGCGCGCTGATCTTTTCAGAAGTCATTTACCACATTATGTTACGTTCAACAGACAAAACTTGTAGGCATAATATAGTCTTCAATATATGTAAAACCAGTTGGAATCGTTAGTCTTTTAAAAGAAATATATTAAAGCTGATTAAACTATGTGAAAGTTTAATCTAAAACGGTATAATCGGAGTTAAACAGCTGGATATCTTTTTAACGGGTTTGTTTGTTACAACTTGTAAAGTTACAACTCAACAAGTACTCTTTTATTGCAGTTTGAGATTTATAATCTCACTGGAGTAAAGGTTAGAGTATTTTCTTTATTTGCAGAGGTTTCAGATTCGATTCGATGAATACCTTTCCAATTACTGCATTGTATATGTCCATAGAATTTAAAATGGATGTAGCGAGCTATCCTTAAAAGATAGATAGATACTATTTAAGACTTTTTTGTAGATCTATAAAAGAAAAATAATCTCGTCATACATTATTTTGTTATATCTCTAAGGGATTAGGTATTATATTTGATGAAAGATCCTAGGCTTGACTTTTTATTTCACTTCCAACAATTACCGTTATATTTCAATTAATTTACAAAAAACCCTAGACAAATGATATATAAAAACCTTCCTCGTGAATTACTCTGTCAATTGATGAAAACCGCATTAAAATCCGTTTAATAGTTTTTGCCTTAATCGCTAACAAACAGATGCAATATACTTAAGACATAGTCAATTTTTGAGACGTAATAATTATCGTTATATTTCAAACAATTTACACAACACTTTAACGAATTATACATAAAATCTTTCCTTGTAAATTACTCTATCAATTAGTGAAAATTTTATCACAATCTGTTCAGTAGTTTTTAAGTTAATCGCTAACAAACAGACGTGATGTATGTAGGACATTGTAAATTTTTCAGACGCAACAATTATCGTTATATTTCAACCAATTTACACAAAACCGTAACATATTATATATAGAAACCTTTTTCGTAAATTATCCTATATATTAGTGGAAAGTATATCAAAATCCGTTCAGTAGTTCTTGATTTAATCGCTAAGAAACAGACTCGCTGAATGTATGACATTGTCAATTTTTCAGCTACTTGCAACAATTATCGTTTTATTTCAACCAATTAAAAAAAAACCACAAATTATACATAAAAAAAATTTCTCGTAAATGATTTTATCTATTAGTGAAAACCGCATTGAAATCCGTTTAGTAGTTTTGGATTTAATCGCGAACAAACAGACGCGATATATGTAGGACATATAATTTTTTCAACGGAACATTTATCGTTATATTTCAACTAATTTACAAAAAACTATTAACAAATTATATACAGAAATCTTTATAGTAAATTGGTCTATCCATTGGTGTAAATTACATTAAAATCCGTTCGGTAGTTTTTGAGTTAATCGCGATCAAACAGACGCGATGTTTCATAATATGTAAGGACTATAACCTCACCATCTCACCCATGACAGATGTGTCACCACTCGCGTATCAAATCCAATAAAAAATGGCGTCTCCCAATTTCAATATACATGAAATAATGCGAGAAATTGAAGATAAATAGGATAAATGGCACTTGGGGATCGATGTGGGTTTAAATATATTAATAACAACACATTATTTGCCACGCTGAGCATATGTATTTACATATCGATACCCTTTACGTGTAATCATCTTGCATTTTAGACATATTTGTAATTGTGATGATTATATCGCCACATTTAACCACATAGGACATCTTTTTTGTAATTCTGATAATTATAACACCACATTTAATAACAAGGGTGTTTTTTTTTGTAAATCTGATGATTCTATCACCACATTTAAGAAACTAAGGCATCGTTTCTGTAATTCTGATGAATATAGCACCACATTTAATAACTAAGGCATCGTTTTTGTAATTCTAAAGATTTTATCCCCACTTTTAACAATGTAGGTTATAATTATTGTAATTCTGATGATTCTATCACATTTAACAAACTAAGGCATCGTTTTTGTAATTCTGATGATTATAGCACCACAATTAACAACTAAGGCATCTTTTTTGTAATTCTAAAGATTTTATCCCCACATTTAACAATCTAGGTTATAATTTTTGTAATTCTGATGATTCTATCACCACATTTAAGAAACAAAAGCATCGTTTTTGTAATTCTGATGATTATACCAACACATTTAACAATCTAATGCATCGTTTTTATATTTTTGATGATTATATCACCCTGTTAGATCACCTAGGGCGTCTTTTTTGTATTTGTGACAATTATAACACCACATTTAATAATGTAAAGCATCATTTCGTCATTAAGAGAAAAAAGATAATTTTATCACTACATTTAATAAACAAGGGTGAATTTTTTTGATGATTACTTCACCCTATTTAACAAACTAGGGCATTGTTATCGTAATTCTGATGATTTTATCACCACATTTAACAAATTAGGTTATCGTTTTTGTACTTCTGATGATTTTATCCCCACATTTAACAAATTAGGTTATCATTTTTGTAATTCTGATGATTTGATCACCACATTTCACAAATTAGGTTAACGTTTTTGTAATTCTGATGATTTTATCACCATATTTAACAACCAGGTTAGCGTTTTTGCAATTCTGATGATTTGATCACCACATTTAACAAATTAGGTTATCGTTTTTGTAATTCTGATGATTTTATTCCCACATTTAACAAATTCGGTTATCATTTTTGTAATTCTGATGATTTGATCACCACATTTAACAAATTAGGTTAACGTTTTTGTAATTCTGATGATTTTATCACCATATTTAACAACCAGGTTAGCGTTTTTGCAATTCTGATGATTTGATCACCACATTTAACAAATTAGGTTATCGTTTTTGTACTTCTGATGATTTTATCACCACATTTAACAAATTAGGTTAACGTTTTTGTTATTCTGATGATTTGATCACCACATTTAACAAATTAGGGTATCGTTTTTGTACTTCTGATGATTTTATCACCATATTTAACAACCAGGTTAGCGTTCTTGCAATTCTGATGATTTGATCACCACATTTAACAAATTAGGTTATCGTTTTTGTACTTCTGATGTTTTATCACCACATTTAACAAATTAGGTTATCTTTTTTGTAATTCTGATGATTATATCACCACATTTAACAAATTAGGTTAACGTTTTTGTAATTCTGCTGATTTTATCACCACATTTAGCAAATTAGGTTATCGTTTTTGTACTTCTGATGATTTTATCATCACATTTAACAAATTAGGTTATCGTTTTTGTAATTTCTGATGATTATATCATCGCATTTAAAATCTTAGGGCGTCGTTTTTGTAATTTCGTTGTAATCATCTCTTTTAAAGGCAGTTAATTGAGTTGTGTCACGATCTTGTAAAGTAGCCATATGTGCAGATGCTAATTTTATCTACATATCTTGATATTGGCTTTTTTTTGAGTTGTGTCACTATTTATCTAAAGCCCAAGTAATGGAAAACATTGAACATGTAATCAAACACCGTCTTAAAATTATTTCCTGCGAACTTTTAGTCAAGTTTATAAAAAAAATCAAGTTTTTGCGACTTCCCTATTAAATTTCTTATGTATTGAATTATCTTTTGAAATAGAAAGAAAACGACCTAAATTTTATATAACGAAACGAAACTGAAGGGTCTTAGAAAATATTCGTTATTGAAGTGTGTATTTTTGATGCATTAACGAAGACTTTGTTTATAAATACGTAATAAATTAATAAGTCTACGTGTGAATGAATAAAAGAATTAACTAATTATTAAATGAATGAAAAAATAAATATATATAGATATACAAGGGCATTTGATGATTCATAAATACAGAAATGGAATTAAAAAAATGTACTTTTGAATGAATTCTAGAATTTACTAATTATTAAATGAATTAATGAATGTATATATACAAAAATATAAGGACGTGATGAAAAAAAATGAAATGATAATAAATAAATGTACCTTTTCATAAATAGGAGAATTAACTCCTTATTGAATGAATGAATTAATGAATAAATACAGAAATACAAAGACGTACTTTTGAATAAATAGAAGAATTTACGTCAATAAATGAATTAATGAAAGAATTAACTTATAAATGAATGCATAAATAAATACAGAACGCATACAAATGAATGCCTTTTATAATATCAATAATAAAAGCTTTGAAAGTCTCATTAAATTAAGTTTAAACGGTATTTTATAGAACGTGTCAAAAAGCGAGTGAAACCATGAAAAAAGCCTAGTCATTAATGAAGTGGCGGTTTTCGTTGGAATATTTTGGCTAAGCTATTATTGTTTATGAGGTATTGCAGTTAATAAGGTATAAAAACACACATACGTATATACGGCCCGTCCGAGTACATACTACTCGGAACAGCGGGACGTGGGCTTCGAGATAAAAAGGCATGGAGTCGCCAATGCATATTTATAATTTTTATTTCTAATCTAATATTATATAGAGGAAACATTTGTGTGTATGTTCGTAACGTTTTCACGCAAAAATCGTGAACAAACAAACCAATATAGAAACTATCGAACAAATTTTTATACGGTCAAGTTTTTCGCAATTACATATGAATCTCACTTAAATGAGATTCAAAAAGCCTTGGAAGTAAGGGTTTATAAATATTTATCACAGCCTGAAAGCCTCCAAAGCCTTAACACAGATGTGAAAAATTGTGACGAATTGTTAGGGAATATACCAAATATTTTTTTTTATTGCTGACAGATAAGCGCTTGACTGTGATCTCACCTGTTGGTAAGTGATGATACAGTCTAAGATGGAAGCGCGCTAATCTGGTAAGAGGCGATAGATGGTTTGTAAACAGCATCGTACCGGAACACAAATCTCTTTGTTTGGGGGTACATTTTTGCTGGTAGGGTGGTAACTAGTCACGGCCGAAGCCTCCCACTAGTCCAGACTCAGACAAATTAGAAAATACAATTTCCTAAATTCGTCCTACCGGGGATTGAACCCGGGACCTCCACTAGCAAAGCAAATATTCGCACCACTGCGCCAGCGAGGCCGTCAAAATATAAGAAAATCCACCTGTTTTTGTATGTATATTTGTTAATTTTTTACGCAAAACTACTAGATCGATTTCAAAAAATTGTTCACCATTAGAAAGCTGCATTTTCATTATAGACTATGTTAATTTCTACAAAAAAATAGAGATCCGTAATAAAAATGCATTAGTGTAACCCAAGGTGCGAAAAAATTAGTCACAAAAAATCTCTCATCGCATCGTTGTCGTCGTCGCTTTAACCGATGGACGTCCACTGCTGGACATAGGTCTAACGTAATGACATCCAGAAGGCCCGATCTTGTGCCGCTTGTATCCAGCGGCTGTCAGCTACCCCCGCCTGATTTCATCGGTCCATTTGGTGGAGGGTCTGCCGACGCTACCTTTCCATCGGTTTTACGAACTATGTGCCCTGCCTCTTCAGCTTTGCAATACGGTAGGCTACGTTCTCCTACAGATCTCCTCATTTCTAATTTGATTGTCCGCTGAATTACTTTGAGTCTTCTTACGAGCCCCATAGTCAGTGGCCATGTCTCGGAACCATATGCAATCGCTGACAACACGCACTGTTCGAAGACCTTAGTCTTCAGGCACTGAGGAATTATGGATAAAAAGATGTCCCGTAGTTTTCCGAACGCTGCCCATCCGAGTTGGATTCGGCGGTTGATCTCTTTTTCGAAGTTGGACCTACCTAATTGGATCATGTGTCTCAGGTAGATGTTCATCTACTACTCGTCGTTTTTTGTCAGTAGTAATTATTAATTCAATTTAAAGTAATGAAATTGTTAAATGACGAGTGGCAAATTAAAATCGTCGTCGTCGTCGCTTCAACCGATGGACGTCCACTGCTGGACATAGGTCTCACGTAATGATGTCCACAAGGCTCGATTTTGTGCCGCCTGGCTCCAGCGGCTACCGGCGTCCCTCTTTATATCATCGGTCCACCTTGTGGGGGTCTCCCTACACTGCGCTGCCCGGTGCGGGGTCGCCATACCAGCACCTTCCGGCCCCAACATCCATCGGTCCGTCGGACTATGCCCAGCCATGCTTCAGGTTCGCGATTCGTATGGTTATATCGGTGATTATGGTTCTGCTACGGATCTCCTCATTTCTGATGTGATCACGTAGAGAAACTCCGAGCATAGCCCTCTCCATCGCACGCTGAGCGCCTCTGAACTTTCAAATTAAAATGCCAAATGTTATTTGTAAATATTGAAACTACGTAAACTTCATTCGAATTAGTATCCAAAACGCTGCACATATTCGTGATGCCTTCTTTACCCTCATGCAATAATTTTATTAAAAAAATTTAATGAGCAGCCACTCTATGTATTCCGCTGTTCCGTTCTCCGCCCGCTCTTTAACCCCTATATATAAACGTGCCCCAACTACGAGCAGTGCATTCCGTGTTCGACTCCCGAACGAGGTAAGCGATTCAAATAATCATTTTCATATCGGTAATTTTAAAAAAAAATATATTTTCAGTCTTAAATAATGAATTTTATAACCTGCCCGTTGGAAAAAATATTACGTCCTATATTTATCCATTCCATAGTTTTTGTTTTCTTTTTATAGAAATTACAGAAACATTTAAAAAAAAATTACGATCGTTTTATAGAAAGTACCGATATAATTTGAAAAAAAAAATACATACATAATATTTAAATGAATGTATTTCTACTTGTTCTACCCTTGGGGAGTTAATTTTTCTAATTTTATAAAAAAAAAATACACATTAAATGTTGTTAAAAGTGAAGATTAAAAGCTACCCTCAGAAAAAATATACATTCTTACAAAAATTCGTACAAAATAAAAAAAATTAATCAACGACGTCAATTTAAACTAAACCTGTCCATTTCGCTTTTTTTTTAATAAACAAGTTATGATAATTTTATTAAATTATAATCGAATTTGCTTTGGTCTGGACTGGAGTGGTCTGGAGGAGACTAGATGTCTGGTTATTTGTAATACAATGAATATTTCGCCTTCTTCAACATACTTAAATTCAAACCGGATTCGATTCCCAGTAGGATAAATAAGTCGATTGGTCTGGAGGAGACTGCTTTGGTAACCATCCTAGCAAAAAAAAAACAAGAAAACATATATATATCGTTTGCTTTAATATACAAATGAATATAATTACAAATAAATAAATAAATTGAAATCGGATTCGATCCCCAATAGGATTAAATTTATTAAATTATAATCTTATTTCTCTTAGTCTGCTCTCGATTGATCCGGAGGAGACTGCTTTGGTTCCACCCTGACAAAAAGACCAACAAAAATACATATTTCGCTTTCTTTAATATACAAATGAATTTTATTACGAATAACTTATTAAATCAAACCGGGTTCGATTCCTAGTAGGATAAATATCTTAAATTATAATCTAATTTGTTTTGGTCTGGAGTTGGTCTTAAGGAGACTAGGGGTCTGGTTATTTCTATAAAATGCGTATTTCCCTTTTGTAAATATACTATAATCTTATAATCTTATTAAATATCGTATATATAATCTTATTTCTCTTAGTCTGGACTCGATTGATCCGGAGGAGACTGCTTTGGTTACCATCCTAACAAAAAGACCAGGAAAAATACATATTTCGCTTTCTTTAATATACAAATGAATATAATGACGAATAAATAAAGAAATTCTGGTGAATAAATAAATAAAAACTGCCTCATTGGTCTAGTGGTTAACATGTTTAACTACAGACATGAGATCCTGGGTTCAAGTCCCGGGTCGGGCCAATTCAGAAGTCAATATTGAGTTTTCTATTAAGATTTTCTCAAAATTTGCCCAAAGTTGGGAAGTTGGCGATGTTATCCACTCCCGTGCCTCGGAGAGTACGTTAAGCCGTCGGTCCTGCGCCTGATCTCTCTCCGGTCGTGTCGGTTTTCCGTCGCGTCGGACTAAGAGAGTGAAGGAATAGAGAGTGCACTTGTGTACTATGCCCGCCAATCCACAGTGGAGCAGCGTGGTGGGTCTATGCTCTAAAAACACTCTCATATGAGTGAGGAGACCTATGATCAGCAGTGGGATGTCAATCGGCTGCTACTTACCTTACCTTAAATTAATTCAAATCGGATTAGATTCCCGATAGGATAAACTTATTAAGTTTAATCTAATTTGTTTTGGTCTGGACTTGAGTGGTCTGGAGTTAGTCTGGAGGAGACTAGAGGTTTAACCGTGACTAATTAGCAAACTAGCAATGACACTAAGTAAAAAAAGTACATATGGCGCTTAATTTAGTATACAAATTAATATAAAGACGAATAAATAATTTCAAACCAGATTAAATTCCCAATTGGATATATTTATTAAACTTTAATCTTATTTATCTTGGTCTGGACTCGATTGGTCTGGAGGAGACTGGTTTGATCGTTGCTATTTACGACCCTGACAAAGTAAAAATACACATTATGCTTTTTTACATATACAAATGAATATAGTTACCAATAAATATAAAAAAATCAAACTGGATTCCATTCCAAGTATGTTCAATTTATTAAATTATAATCTTTTGTGTCTTGGGTTGAAATGGAGTGGTCTGAAGTTGGTCTGGAGGAGACTGGAGATCTGGTTATCTATGATCTGGTTCCCAGCAAAAATATAAAGCAAAAATGTGTAAATTGCTTCCCAAACTAATTACCATGTTAAATTGTATCAACACTCACCATTAAGTGGAATAAAAAATAGATTATTAGTAACTGTCGCCATCTAATTACTTTTTAATGGACATTCTTACGTCTATAGAATAAGTAATTGCTTCTAAAATACTGTTTTTAAATAATAATAGATAATCTTTAATTGGGAAAACATTAAGCATTTAATAAACTTTATTTTGATACACAACACTATATAATTTAAATGGATATCTTAGGAGATATCACAGAAATAATAAACACCGTGAAAATGGACATTATATCTATAGAATATTAATCCAACTGTAATTAATGGCTTCTAAAATACTTTATTTTAAATAATAATAGATAATCTTTAGTTGGGAAAACATAAAGCATTTAATAAACATTATTTTGATCTATTACACTATATAATTTAAGTGGATATCTTAGGAGATATCACAAAAATAATAAACACCCGTGAAAATGGACATTATATCTATAGAATATTAAACCAAATGTAATTAATGGCATCTAAAATACTGTTTTTTTTAATAATAATAGAAAATCTTGAATTGGGAAGACATTAAGCATTTAATAAACATTATTTTGATCTATTACACTATATAATTTAAGTGGATATCTTGGGAGATATCACAAAAATAATAAACACGCGTGAAAATGGACATTATATCTATAGAATATTAATCCACCTGTAATTAATGGCTTCTAAAATACTTTATTTTAAATAATAATAGATAATCTTTAATTGGGAAGACATTAAGCATTTAATAACGATTATTTTGATCAATCACACTATATAATTTAAATGGATATCTTAAGAGATATCACAAAAATAGTAAACGCGCGCGAAAATACTTTCAACGGGTCAAGCTAATGCCATGGTAGTTAAAACATGGGACAGACACTTAATTCGCTAGAAATAATAACATAATTCATTGTATAAAAAAAAATTCCATAGTTTGTCAAAGTGTAAACGTTAAACACCAAATGGCACTGACACTTAGAAATAATAACACAATTCATTTTATTAAAAAATTGTGAATTGTATTCTATTGTATTGTAAATTTCCACAGGTTGTCAAAAAGTTACTTACTTTACTTTCTAAGCCCATTAATGTTTTAAGGCTATAGCCGTAAATAAATTTAAGCGGGATTCGATTCCCAGTCGGATACATTTATTATATTTTAATCTAATTTGTCTCTGGTTAGTTTTCACATTTTGGAACCTGTGGAAACTTAAAATGAATTTTATATAAAATTAATTATGTCATTAGTTATTATTCCAAACGAAATAAGTGTCAACGCCATTTGGTGGTTTGAGTTTGCACACTTTGACAACCTGAGGAAATTTACAATAGTTTTTTTTTATGAAATGAATTATGTCATTAGTTATTATTTCTAACAAAATAAGTGTCAGTGCCATTTGGCGGTTAGTGTTTGCACACTTTGGAAACCTGTGGAAATTGAAAATAGTTTTTTTTATGAAATGAATTATGTCATTGGTTATTATTTCTAACAAAATAAGTGTCAGTGCCATTTGGTGGTTAGTGTTTGCACACTTTGGAAACCCGTGGAAATTGAAAATAGTTGTTTATAAAATTAATTATGTCATAAGCTTTTATTTCAAACGAAATAAGCGTCAGTGCCATTTGGTGACTAGAGTTTCCACACTTTGACAACCTGTGTAAATTTACAATAGTTTTATTATAAAAAGAATTATGATATTAGTTATTTTAAAGCCGTGAAGTGTTTTAATAACACAATTCATTTAATAAAAACTATTGTAAATTTCCACAGTTTCTCAAAGTGTCCAAACAGTAACCACCAAATGGAACAGACACTTATTTCGCTAGAAATAATAACTCTACCCGTAAAACTAACACCCAATGGTCACGTTTAAGAGAGCCCTTATTCTTAGGAGTTGAAAGGTTTTTAAGTGACCCCCACTTTTAGGGGTCAGTCACCCCTTTTCTCTAACCTTGTTGTATTGTAATGTACACTAATGTTATAAAGCTGAAGAGTATGTTTGAACGCACTTATCTCAGGAACTACTAGTCCGATTTGAAAAATTCTTTCAGTTTTAGATAGCCCATTTATTTATCAAGGCTATAAGCTATACGTCATCAGGCTATGACTAATAAGAGCGGAGTAAAAAAGATAAACCTTTCAAAATCGGGGTTTCTACCTTTGCATAGCTTTCGCTGCGTGTACTGTCTAAATGAATAATGTTACGCAAAAACCATTTATAAAAGAATTATTCCTTTTTAATAGTTCTATAAAAAATTCTTATACAGTATAAGTCTATCTTTTAAGGTTGACTCAATATAACCTTTTTTGTTAATGTCCCTTCTCTTCTGCCTGAGTTACGTAAATCAGATAGTAGTATATAACTATATAGTCTTTTTTTAAATCCGACATAGTAGTAGGGTATTTTGTAACCCATTAACATCCCACTGCTGGCCACAGGTTACCCCACTCATAGGAGAGAGGGTTTATTGTATCAAGGAAGGCTATTAGGCTATGACCAATTTCAGCGGACCAATAAAATCAGGGTTTTTAGCTTTTGAGTGCATTACTTAAACGGTTAAAGTTACGCATAAACCATGTATGACAGTATTATTCATCTTTAATAATTCTATAAGAAAGTCTAATACAATATTAGTCTATCTTTTAAGGTTAGCTCAATATAACCTTTTTTATGTTAACCAAATTTATTCCTTCTCTTATGACTGAGTTGCGTAAATCTAAGTAGTAGATAAGTATATAGTCTTTTTTTTAAAGCTGATAGGTTAGTGAGTTATGTAGCAGGTTATTAAGATCCCATTGCTGGGCAGAGGACACTCCACTCATAGGAGAGAGGGTTTTAAAATAATTGACTGTAGTTTCTGCAAAACATCCTATCGAAACCTTAATTAAATTTCCTTTTTGAACCTAAATTGAAGTACATAGGTAGATAGTAATATAAGAGATCTTCTAATACCATATTTCAATTTAAAAAAGGTTCAGAAATCGTTTGTCGGGTAGAGTATACGCATCTTTAATAATTTTAAAAGAAATATGTCAAAAACATTGTTTTACGAAGGGTATTATAATTGTGAAAGGTTACGTAAGCGATAGAAATGTTTGTCCTTGACTCAAGGTCAGTCAAGGTCAATCAAGGTCAACTAAAAACTAAAGCATAACTACTCATTTCCTATATCCCTTATAACATTTGACGTCCTTTCTATTAGAAAAGATTGTCTGTTCATATTCTAGCATTGGGCTTAGACAGAGGTTCTCAAATATTGACACACGGACCCCTAAATATGTTGAAGATAATCCGGAATCTATAAAAGTTCCACGAGATTATTAACACCTTGTTATTAGGGATTAAATTTCTCACAGATTTCTTGTAACAAGTAAAATAAGTCCAAAAGCGCCATGATATAAAACGAAGTCGCTCCACCTGTCTTTTTGGTTATAACTTTTAAACTGCTCAACAGATTTTAATGCAGGTTTCAGCAATAGATAGAGCAATTCAAGAGGAATGTTTATATGTATAATAAATATATATTATAATACAAAACAGACGAGAAATTTATACATTTGTAATGTGATGAAGTAACAAACATATTGTGCGCTTAAATCGTAAACGCTTACTAAACCACACGAGATAGATCAAATTAATATACTACAGAATTGTATATCATAAAACGGTCTATAATAAAGTCCTTAACAGTATATATCTATCTCTAAAACATAACTCACAGTAACCAATTTTATCTTTTACATATTACAAAAATACGTACTCTTTACCAAGCCATTTTATTCAATACAGTATTATTTCTCATCCAATTGAATACATTATATAAATTGTATATTTAATGTAGATTAAAAGTGCCTTTGATAGTATTTCATCAAAGTGGATATCTTAAGAGATATCAGCGATTTACAAAGCGGCGTGCAGGGTGTAGCAAAGTTACACAAGTGTCAAATAGATATCGACATACTTTATTATACAAATTTACGTGTACGCAGACGAAGTTGCGTGTGTTAGCTAGTTATTTATACGCTTTGAATTTCCCCTTATTATAATATTAGCTATATATTAAATCACGTTAAAATCCATCGAAATGTTTTGAGAATTACCCAAAATGATGAGAAATATATATTATATTATGCTTTTTTCGTTCGTGATTATTTCCGTAACCGGTGGGAATATGGGAAAACACGTTCATAGTGAGAGACTACGTTGCAAGAGGATGATATGTGCAAAATTTCAAGTCAATCTGATGAATATTTTCGGAGATCTCTCAGTAAGTAGTTATATAAACAGTTCATATGGGAATATGGTGGATTTCGTTCCTTGTGAGCGTCTACGTTGTCTCAAAAGTAGCCTATGTCCTTCCTCAGACTCTAGACAGACTTTCTCTGTGTCAAATTTTGATACAATGCAAATAAAATGAATATTGCTATCGTTATATGTCACATTATACTATACTGTATTATAACATTATTTGCTTTAAATTGACATTTTTAAATTCGTTATATCTTTTGAATTGAATGTACGATTTAAATAATTTAAATAGTATTCTTTAGATATTGAAACGGTCTTTAATAAAATATGTAAATAAAATATAAATTAATACAGAGATATGAATAATATGGTTTGATTATAGTGGATGCTTTTGTTTGCTTTTAAAATGTAATAAAGTTGTTATAATGGCATAACTACAGTAGTTGGACAGATGGTATTACAGACTTTTTTATAGATATTAATACCTTCTATAATATTGTAGAACATTTTATAGTTCTATCATCAATAGTTTCCCGAGCAAACGCTATGAGAGATTTTTCTTGACTGATTTTTTCGCACCTTGGGTTACATTAATGCGTTTTTTTTACGGATCCCTAATGCACAAATGTTTCCTCTTTATAATATTAGTTTAGGTATATTTTATGAGCCTTTGTACGTCTACATTTTTGTCAGAAGTGAAAACCGTTTCTCTACAACCCAACTCATGTGAATTCAGACGTTTTAAAAAGCCCTAAAGGGGTTTTGTTTATCAAATACACAATTCCTTGACCTCTTGTTATAAACTGTTAATTTAAACTTGTTTTATTACATTACTAGCAATATATCTAAGGTGAATTCTTCCGAAAACGAAGATGTTTTATTAGTATTATTTACCCTCCATCATGTTAGTACAGCTAGATGAAACGATAGCTTCATAAATCGAAATCAGTTGGTGCTTCAACGTTCGGGTCAATGAACTGAACAAACAAATTGAGCAGCGGTTACCTTGGCAACGATTGCCATAGCAACTGTTGATGTAGCCACGGCTTCCGCGATAATGACAAACTAGCAACGTAACCCGTAGCAACACCGGTCCTACAAACGCTTGACGCAATGACAGCCGTAGCAACGACTGCCGTAGCAACGACATTCGTAGCTACAACAGCTGTAGCAATGTAACCCATTTCATAGCAACGTTTGACGTAACAGCGCTAGACGTAGCAACGACTGCCGTAGCAATGACAGCTGTAGCAATGTAACTCTTTGCATCGTTTTCCATAGCAACACTTCACGTATCAGCGCTTGCCGTAGCAACCTCACCCGTTGTATAGGTTTCCATATCAACTTTTGACGTAACAGCGCTTGCCGTAGCAACGACATTCGTAGCAACGACAGCTGTACCAACGTCTGATGTGGCAACGACTGCCATAGCAATGACATTCGAAGCGACGACAGCTGTAGCAATGTAGCTCTTTGCGTCGGTTTCCATAGCCACGCTTGACTTAACAGCACTTGCCGTAGCAATGCCAGCCGAAGCAATGTAACCTGTTGCATCATTTTCATAGCAACTCTTGACATGTCAGCGCTTGCCGTAGCAACGTTTGAAGTAGCAACGACTGCCGTAGCACTGACATTCGTAGCGATGACAGCTTTAGCAATGTAACCCGTTGCATCGTTTTCACTAGCAACGTTTGACGTAACAGCGCTAGCTGTAGCAATGACAGCCGAAGCAATGTAACCTGTTCTATCGGTTTCATAGCAACTCTTGACATGTCAGCGCTTGCCGTAGCAACGACTGCCGTAGTAATGACATTCGAAGCGACGACAGCTGGTGCATTATAACCCGCTGCATCGGTTTCCATAGCAACGTTTGTCGTAACAGCTGTTGCCGTAGTAACGACGGCCGCGGCAACGCTGGCCGCGGCAACGCTTGACGTATCAGCGCTTGGCGTAGTAACGACAGCCGTAGCAACGTCACCCGTTGCATCGGTTTCCATAGCAACGCTTTCTGTAGCAACACTAGCCGTAGTACGGTTACCGTAACAACGCTTAAGATAGTCCGTAGCCACAGTTACCATAGCAACAGTTACCGTAGCAACTATCGTTAATCGTTAATTAATAAATTATTTGAGGTTGAATACCCCAACCACGTCTTTATATGTGCAAACCCGTTATTAGTGAGCATTTACGTTGCGACACACTTTAACGGAGCCAAATTTTGAATGAGTTATATCTTAAGCCTATATTTTATGACGTATGGTTTTATTTTACGATTATTTTAGTTGTGACCTTTAATAAATAATAAAAGTTAGCTTCGGATATTTCGGTTACATGTAATAATAATTTATTTCTGTGTTGTAATAAGACACGCCCATCCCCCGAATTATGTCAAATTGCTTTTACAAGTCATTGCAGCTGTTACTGGACATTGTTATCATAAAGTTTTATTACTCGGTGACGTCTACATACAAGCTACCTTATGGAATCCGCTGTTTGTTCGTTTATAACTTTTTAACTACTCAACGGATTTTGATGCGGTTTATATCAATAGATAGAGCGATTTAAGAGGAAGGTTTATATGTATAATGCATTCATATTATAGAACAGAAAGGACTAGAAATACATACATATGTAGTGTGATGTCGTAACAAACATATTGTGCGATTAAATCGCAAACGCTGACTAAACCTTATAAATTAGATATAAATAATGTTTTACAATATTATAAAACATAAAAAGATCTATAAAAAGGTCTTTAATAGTATATATTTATCTGTAAAGGATAACTCACAGTGACCATTTGTATCTTTTACATATTATCAAAAAAAAAGTGGTATTTACCAAGCCATTTTATATAGTAGTATATTATTTATTATCCAATTGAATACATTAAATAAATTGTTTACTTCATGTAGATTAAAATTGGCTTTAATAGCATTTCATTAAAATGGATATCTTGGGAGATATCAGAGATTTTAAACGCAGCGGCGGGACTATACAGTGTGAATCAGAAAACCAGTTTTATCAACACTTTTTCTCGAAGTACCCCCCAATTAACAAACAGTAATGGAGTTACACAGTTATTATTTGAGCTGGTCCAAATGTAATTTAACTTTTAAAATAGAAAAGATAACGGTCCAAGTTAAAGAAAGGGATCCCCAGAACTCTGAATTCGATTATAAAAACTATCCGGCCCAGAATCAACAAGTTGATTTAGTTAATAAAGTTCCAGTTTGTCTCGAGACAAGGGCCTCCTTACAAATAATATTTGCCTTTTGAACTAACAAGCCGGTACTAATTGTTCCCGGGGAATTCCCACGCAGTTTCGACTTATTTCTAAACAAAAAGGTTCTTTATATTGTTATCTCACCTGATGATAAGTGGTGATACATTCAAATAAAACCAGTCTAAGATAGTAATTGAAACGAGTACGCTAACAAGTAATTTATCTGTGGATTGTTTCGAGTGTATTTTAATTACTTAGTCTCTCTCTCTTTCTCTATCTCTCTCTTTGCGTGCGTGCGTGTGTGTCTTTCTCTCTCTCTATCTCTATCTTTCTCTCTGCATGCATGCCTGCGTGTCAGCTGATACCTTAATCAATTATTTATTATAGTGCGCTACTTTACGAACGTATACGTGTGTGTGTCTCTTTCTCTCTCTCTATCTCTATCTCTCTCTCTGCGTGCGTGCGCGTGTGTCAGCTGATACCTTAATCAATTATTTATTATAGTGTGTTACTTTACGAACGTGTACGTGTGTGTGTGTCTTTCTCTCTCTATCTCTATCTTTCTCTCTGCCTGCGTGTCAGCTGATACCTTAACCGATGATCTGTTATAGTTTGTTACTTTTTACGAATGTGTGCGTGTGTTTATTTCTCTATCTATAACAGTGTGTGTCTCTCTCTCTTTCTCTTTCTGCATGAGTGCGTGCGTGACTGTTTAGTTGATACCTTAAACAATTATTATATTGGCATCTTAACCGATTATCTGTTATAGTTTGTTTTTTTTTTATGAATCTGTACGTGTGTATATTTCTATATCTCTATGTATCTCTCTCTATATGTCTTTATATCTCACTTTCTCTCTCTCTATGCGTGCGTTCGTGTGTGTCAGCTGAAACCTTAATCAATGCTTTTTTTATAGTCTGTTACTTTTACAAATATGTACATGCGTTTATTTCGTGTGTGTGTGTATCTATCTCTCACTCTATCTCTCCCTCTCTCACTGAACCAATTATCTGGTATAATTTCTTACTTTTCATGAATGTGTACTTATGTTTATTTCGTGTGGGTGTCTCTCTCTCTTTCTGCGTGCATGTATGCATGCGTGCGTGCGGAGTTTGTGCGTGCGTGCCTGTGTGTGTCAGCTGATATCTTAATCAACTATTTGTTATAGTCTGTTACCTTTTACGAATGTGTACGTGTGTTTATTTCGTGTGTGTGTATCTCTCTCTCTCTCTCTCTCTGCATTCTTGCGTGTTTGTTTAAACTGTATACTTTAACCAATTATCTGATATAATTTGTTTCTTTATGTGAATGTGTACGTGTGTTTATTTCGTGTGCGTCTCTTTCTCTCTCTCTGCGTGCATGGATCAAATTGAAACATTGAAGGGATTTTAGGGATAAAATAATCTTAAAAAATCAATGACAGCATTATTCATTTTCCAAATATGCCCCAAAATGACATATTTTTAATTATTTAAAAGTCATGTTAAGGATAAAATGATTTTTTTTTTCAGTATTATGCAAAGTCCGATAGCTCAATGATAAATGGTCGTATAGAGTCCAAAAAACAACCAAATTGAAGCTGAATAAACAGCCTTTCTAATCCATATAGTGGTAGTATAAAAAAATCGAATTTTCTCATCATATTCAATAACTTTGCGATATACGTATTACTCGGAAATTGCTTTTTATTTTACGCCAACGCGACCATTTCTATAAAAGATACAGCCATTTGACAAATGCCTTAAATATTGGATATATTTTTTTATAGCCTTGGCAGGCAAACGGGCTAGCGGGTCACCTGATGTTAAGTGATTACCGCTGCCCATGGACACCTGAAGCACCAAAGGAACCGATGCGTTGCCGACCTAAATATCTCTTTTGATAGTTTAATTTTTTTCTTTTAAATATAAAAAATATGCTTGTAATATTGTAAAAACAATTACTTTCCTACCTGTCAAACATTTGAAGTGACAGAATACTTATGTTTTATATTTGACATTGACAACCGACAATTACTGAACGCAACTATAATATGTGACGTAAATATGGCGGGAATCTGTGTGTAAAGGTCGCGTTCCGTTTAATTTTCAATCACATTCAGCAATTGTCATTCAGATTTTATATTTATTGATTCTGAGGCGACAACTATTTGTATAACACATTAATTATATCATTTCATTGTAATAATTTTAATTATTAAATAAATAATTGACGCGGCGATTAAAACTTAACAGTAACGCGGCATTTACGCCCAGATACCCGCCAAACATCTGTCAAATGTTACACTTGCATTCGGAAATCGTTGGCTGTCAATGTCAAATGTCAAAAACAAAAACATTTATAAATAAAGTGTCCCCCACATATCCCTCGTCCTATAAATGTAGAATATTTGTTAAGTTTTGTATATAATAGTAATTGTAAATATTGTATAAAAGGCGATGAGATTCGCAATCCATCACGTCACGTTCCTAATGGGGGCGAAAAGCGGGCTACCGAGAGCCGCTTTGCTACTTTGAATGTAAGAGGAGGAATGAATGATGAGATTGNTATTTATTGATTCTGAGGCGACAACTATTTGTATAACACCTTAATTATATCATTTTAATTATTAAATAAATAATTGACGCGGCATTTACGCCCAGATACCCGCCAAACATCTGTCAAATGTTACACTCGCATTCGGAAATCGTTGGCTGTCAATGTCAAATGTCAAAAACAAAGACATTTATAAATAAAGTGTCCCCCACATATCCCTCGTCCTATAAATGTAGAATATTTGTTAAACTTTGTATATAATAGTAATTGTAAATATTGTATGCATATAATTTCAATTTCCTTCGTGTTTCCTCCAATGAACGTGACACTGGCGAGATAATCTGTGCCCAATTGGCACAATTAAAAGCCACTAAACAATGAAGAAGAAATAGAGTGTCAACTATTTGTAAATATTGGTTTGGAATATCATAAACCGTATCCTACGTGCCTTCTTCAACTCACATGACATTGGCGAAATTGCATGCGCCTTGTCACACCTGAAAGAAATATTAAGAATAATAAATCTAATAGTATTAAATTGTAAATGTTGTTGACGGCCTCGCTGGCGCAGTGCTGCGAGTACTCGCCTTGCTGGCAGAGAACCCGGGTTCGATCCGCGGTAGGACGAATTTAAGAAATTGTATTCGCTAATTTGTCTGAGCCAAACAAAGAGATTTGTGTTTCAGTACGATGCTATGTGGAAACCGTAAGGGGTATATCGCCTCTTACCCAGATTAGCGCGCTTCCATCTTAGACTGTATCATCACTTACCATCAGGTGAGATCACAGTCAAGAGCTAAACTGTCAGCAATAATATTTGTAGATTATCAAAATTTTGATTTGCAATCACAGGAACCGTACCATCTCCTACGTGCCATTTCGAGTTAACGTAACACTGGCGAAATTGTGTGAGCCTTGTCAACACCTGAAAGCCAATTATTAAAAGAAGAGAAAGAAGTTTAACTTGATTTCTAAACGTTTGGCAGATAGAAATAGTTTCTAATTGGAAGCGAAATTGTTGTTTTTTTACTATATTTCAAGTAATTTTTTTTGTATTCGCAAACTTAGCCTCACAATAGGACTGTATATCGAATGTGTATACGGTATTCAGAGAATAAATGGTTATGATTTTAATTTGATTTAAAAGCTATTTAACAAGAATTTAATGGATTAAACATAATTTAATACCTTTATTATTGTTTCTGCAGTGTTTTTTTCTCTTCCAGCGGCCGCCATTTTGTCCGAGCGCCTGTCAAAGTTCCCGCCATGTCGGCCACATGCCGCGTTTCGATCCTGCTCCTTGTCGCTCTGTTAATGGACGCTTGCTACACAGCCTCGGTTTGTTTTATTTTCATCTATTTCTAGACGAAAACACTTCTAATACAACCTACTTTGAGATACTAAAATATTGTTTTAATCGCTTATTTATTAATATATATATAATGCAAAATAATCATTACATAGTATATAATGAAGACGCTACCGCTGTTTGATAGCTTATTTTTTTAAATACTCTACTAATTTTAATGTAGTTTCCAGCAATAGATAGCGCAATTCAAAAGGAAGGTTTATATGTATAATACATATATATTATAATACAGAAAAAACGAGAAATTTATACATTTGTATTGTGATGTCTTAACAAACATGTTGTGCGTTTAAATCGCATTAATGGCTCTGGGTTCCAGTCTTTTAGTACCTAGGTATAATATAGTTATCTATGTACAAAGTATACAATATTGCAGCCGTTTTGTGAGTTAATTATGCTTCATACACAACTTGCAATCTATTCTCTAACGTATCGTCATATGGATAGAATCTATAATCCTTTGGAGGGTTCCAGAAGTCAGGGAAGTCTTCGGCGGGAAAAGCGGCCATCTTAGGTTTCGTGTAAGCGTCCATTTTTCCAACTGAAATAAATAGTTACATATCTTTTGTAACACACAACGGATTTTGATGCAGTTTTCAGCAATAAATAGAGCGATTTAAGAGGAAGGTTTATATGTACAAAACATACATATTTTAGTACAAAAAAATACGAGAAATTCATATATTTGTAATGTGATGTCGTAACAAACATATCGTGCGATTAAATCGCAAACGCTGTCTAAACCTTACGAGATACATCAAATTAATGTTCTACTGAATTGTATATAATAAAAAGATCTATAAAAAAGTCCTTAACATTGTATATGTATCTTTGAAGCATAACTCACAATAACCATTTTTATCTTGTACATATTACAAAAAATATGTGTTCGTTTTCAAGCCATTTTCTAAAATATAGTATTATATTTTATACAATTAAATACATTAAATACGTTGTATATTTCATGTAGATTAATACTGCCATTGATAGTGTTTCATTAAAATGGATATTTTAGAAGATATCAGAGATTTACAAATGAGATCTGTATCCGTTCTATACTATATGGTCATGGTTACAGATCCGTCCTTACGATCAACGCTTAAGCGATGAAGTGATAATGACGCCTAAGAAAAGACCTTTCTGCAACGCATTTACAGGTATTTCCCTTAAAATTATTAGTATTCCGAATTGATTTTTAACGATATAACTTGTAAATCGATGGTCGTCTACTTTCACGATACAACGAGCGATAGAGAAGCACGATCGGCCTAAGCGTTCGATTAGTGACACGTCCTTTTCTCTATCACTCCATCGACTGATGCTTCTGAGTAGAAAAGAGACACAACCTTCTATTTCGTCAATGTTTTTTTCACGTCAAGTTGTTAACTTTACAATCATTTTTTTTTTAATTTGAACACGTTTTAAAAGCGGTTATTTATTAATTAATAAACGTTGCTGTTGCGTTATTAACTGTGGAGCCTGAAGCTCATGTCAAATAAAAAAAGCTTGATTAAGACCAATTGTTAAAATACAGTCCACTATAAGTACCAAATACCTTAGATAAGCTAATATTTTTGTCACTTAATATCGTTTTTCTGTTTTATGGCTTAGTTTCATTTGATTTGTAACTTATTGCAATAGTATTCTATTAATTTAGTTTGCTTTTCCATTTATATACAGGGTGCGGTAGGAAACGCTCGTCATCACCCACTATGCCCCTCCAGGAACTTGTACGACAGCGTCAGGTCAGTATTTCTTTTACCTAGCTTGTGGCTTGTGTCAGAATGAACGGGGCGTACACGGAGTGGTTTCCTGTCGAAAGAGGTGTTCGACAGGGTTGTGTTGCGTCACCATGGCTGTTCAACCTATTCATGGATAAATGTTTGACAGATTTAAAAGAAAGTATGTATGGGTTAAGAATGAATGAATTACTCATCAAATGTTTACTCTACGCTGATGATCAAGTAATACTTGCGTCATCCGCTAACGAGCTTCAGGAGATGCTAAATATTATGAATGAAGCTTTGAAAGGGAAAGGAATGAAAGTGAATGTAAACAAAACGAAAGTTATGCTTTTTGAACGAGATGAATCTATGATGAATGGCAATATTTTGATAGATGGGGAACAAGTGGAAGAGGTGAAAGAATTTGTATACTTGGGATCTAAATTTACAAAAGATGGAACATGTGAAAGTGATATTGAAAGGAGAGTGAATATCGTAAATGGTGCTGTGCACGCCTTTATGAATAGCCAGATGGTGTGGTGTCTCAAAGGGCCAGACCGGCTGTGCACGCAGGAGTGTTAGAGAGTAAAACAATAGAGATGAGAGCGTTGAGAAGCATGAGTGGAATAAAACTGAGTGACAGAGTAAGAAATAGTGTGATAAGAGAACGTTGTGGTATAAAAGAAGACGTAGTGGCTGAAATTGAGAAAGGTATGCTTAGATGGTTTGGGCATGTAGAGAGAATGAATGAAGGAGATATGCAAGGATCGTGGCAGGTGGAAGGACGTCTCATCACGCCTCATTTGAGGCGTGATGCTATGTATGTATATGTAAATGTCTGTAACATCGGACTCTTCGGGAATTTTACAATCTATACTTTGCGATACACACATAACCATATTAATAAGGCGTTGTTTCTTTTCATTGGCAATTAGAGGTTCATTTTTTAATTTCTATACTATTCTTCTTACTCGGTCTATGCAAATATTCAATTTTGTCCTCCAAAGTTGTGTATTGTTTATCTTCCTTGACCTTTTCTTCTCATTGATCAATTTTCTTTTTTAATTCGTCGTTTTTTGCAGTGAGGAAAGCAGCAGATGTCTATTCTGACACTGATTAGTTGAATATCCTTTTGAATACTGATAATTTTTTGTAACTCACTCGCCTATAAGGAGAACATTAAAATTATAAAATTCTACGCTTAAATCACTTCCTCGGCCTCTCTTATTTCTACAAGTAACATCTTTCGATATAGTTTTTTCCTTTAAGACGTGTGTATTCCATTCTTAGTGCCGATAACACTTTACATTTTAAAAGTTACCTGTTAAGTAATCTGTTCAGTACTTTTTGAATTAATGGCGCAAGAATTATTTTAATAATATTTGACGATTATCAATTAAAACTCTATTTGAATGGTTATAATTCCAAGGGTTCCCCAAGGACCTTTAGGTTCCGGGCCTAGATGACCTCCTTGGGGTAAACTTTAAAATCAAAAACTTTACTATTGATTCAAAAAGGGTCAAAAGGCTGTTTTGAATCGTCCAAATCTATCACCGTTTCGGAAATTTGATTGTAATGAAAAAAAATCACAAAGAAACTCTTTTAAATATGTTTTTATTATGAAGTAACAACTCCTATTGATCTTAACTGCTGTATTTTTCCTTTAACAACAACAATACATATATTTCTTCGATTTAATACAACGAAAACCGCCTACAACCATTAGTTTTAATCATTACCCATCTGACAAAATCCCCCGAGCACAGAGTAATCCTTTATTCCCCACAAAACACTTGTACGTACAAATAATTTCATGACCTTTATTCAATTTTTTCATTCGCAGTACGACGAAGACTCTTTCGTACCAATAATGGAACAAGATAACGCAATCGATGAAATATCCCGTCAAATATTATCCGAAGCCAAACTTTGGGAAGCACTTCAGGAGGCAAGTGAGAATATAGCAAGAAGGAAACAGAGGGAGACGTATCAAAATTAGACACGAAACTGAATCGGCTGACTGCTACCGTAGCGTTTCTATATCTATAGACTACTTAACACAAAATTATCCGATTTACATTATGCCAACTGACTATACTATTAATCTGTGATGAAAACACAACGCAGCTTCATTAACCTGTGTTAGTTCCTGACAAAAGTAGCCAAAGTTACAGATTAAATATATTGTAAAGTATTACATAAAAATATCCGATTTAAGTACCAACTTTATAATTTGAAGAGATTATTAATCTGTAATAAAATTGCATCGCAGCTTCATTACCCTATGTTAGTTCCAGATGCCTTTTTCTCTAAAACAAAAGTAGCCAAAGTTACAGATTAAATATATTGTAAAATATTACATAAGAATATCCGATTTAAGTACGTTACTTTATAATTTAAAGAGATTATTAATCTGTAATAAAAATAGATTAAATATGTTATAAAACATTAAAAAATATCAGATTTAATTAGATACTTTATAATATGAGGAGATTATTAATCTGTTATTAAAAAAAACTAGTGTCTAATCTATTTTATTCTGAAATTTCACTTTAAAGTATCCGATTTAAATTGAACGCTTTGTTATCTGACGTGTTTATTAATCTATTATAAAAAAATAATTTAAATATATCAAAAGATTTTTTGTCATTATACATATTTAAATAAACGATAGAAACTTAATAATTTCACGTCCATAAAATGTTGAATATTTAATTTAAATACTTTTCCAGTGATTTTACTTGGAATGTATAAATTCGCATAAATTTATTTTAGTATATATAATCTGTGGTAAATATCAAACAGTTTAATGACATCAGCGGATATTTACTCTGTATGGCTAAAACCTTTGCATTTACCGTTAAAATGATAAATAAAAATCGGTTATTTTGTATTAAATATTCTATCATTTTAATCTCAATACTCAAGATATCTTTAAAAGTGTTCTTGGATATAATATAATATGAAATCATGAATATTTAATCATAGACTTAAAAAATCACTGTGATTTTATTACTCTGTGCAAAAGCGCGCGAAATACAACGTCACAGATTATAAACGCATAGATAATGGAAAATTATACGCTAATAAAAATTAAGGATATTATTTAATCGAATTAAATAAATGACCTAGGAGGTGACATGTTATAACTTTGTATATATTTTAATAGTAAGTTAGTTTAGTGTTGTTTTGTTTTAATTATTTATTGTAACAGCTCAAATTAAAAGCCAATTTTATTTAATATTTTGATTTAATTAGGTCGAATAATATAATTTATTTACATTATTGTATTTATAAAAACTGTCTTTTTATATAATAAAAGTCCTAGATGCCAAAACATGTACGGATTAAAAAAAACATGTGTAAAATGACATTTCTCATTCATATTGATATCGAAGAAGTTTTTAATGCATTTCTAATGCTAGTAAATGAAAAAGGAGGTTTGTCTTCACTTACTAGTACGTAAGGGGTTTTTTTTGTTATTTAATTTGTGGCACAAAATAAGATGGCTTTAAAACGGCAAACCGGTTTACTGTACAGAATTAATATTTTAGACATGGTTTTTTTCTGGTTACTTTTAAATCATTGTATATTTTTAAGTCCTGTTTTATATTTATTGCATTTTTTTAAGCGTTCAAAAGAAATATATCCAGTTTTCTTTGTTATTATTCTTAAATGGCTTCTTTTAGTAAAATTATAAAAGGACTTTTAAACAAAAAATGTATTTTTAAGTTCGCTATACATATATGTTATCTACATAAATTTCACATTTATAAGCTATTCTGAAGTGGTTTTTCTTGTTTAAATACAATTATTTAGGTAAATTTGTTGTCCAATGTTTAGATATTCACTTATATTAATTATTCCGAAGTGGTTTTTTCAGGTTTCCTTTGAAATAAGGCATTTATAAACATTTCAGATATAATCTACATCAGCTTCACTTTTCTAGTTTATTCTGAAGTGTTTTTCTCAGCTTTCCTATAAAATAAGGTATTTTAAATTCATTTTATAGATTATATAAATCTCTATTAACTTAACTTTTCTTATTGATTCCGAAATGCTTTTATCAGGTTTCCTTTCAAAATAAAGGCATGTATAAGTCTATTCCATATATAATCTCTGTCAGCTTTACTTTTTTATTTGTCTTGAAGTGGTTTTCTCAGGTTTCCCCTAAAATAAGACATGTTATATTGTTTTCATATATAATCTCCATCAGGTTCTCTTTATTCGGTATTCCGAAGTGGTTTTTTTTGGTTTCCATTGTAAAAAAGGCATTTATAAGTTAGTTTTGTACAAAATCTCGATCACTTTCACTTTATTACGTATTCCGAAGTGGTTTTTTCTGGTTTTCCTTTAAAGAAATGCTGTTTTTATATATATTCGAATGAAATACGTAATAGATATAACTTTAGATGTATTACACTCCTACAGTTTCGGAGCTTTAGTCGTAAGATATATTGATGTGCAATTCAACAGAGGAGACATTAAAATGTTACTCAGAAACTGCTGTTTTATTAACTCACTTACTCAAATCCTTTTTTAGTTAGTTATCTATATATAAACAAAACAGTTTGTCAGTATTTCACACTATTAAACTAACTCACTCAACAATTCACAACATAATAAACTCAGTACTGAAAACCACACATTACCACAGAATCAAAACGGTTATAGTGAGTCAACCTTAATAGATAGACGTACAGTGTTTTGGACTTTTTTTTAGAACTTTTAAATGGTAACAATTCTGTCATACATGATATTTGCGTAACTGTAACCGTTTACGTAGCGCAACATTTTTCATTATTGCTCAAGTTCAGTTACATTTAACGTGATATTGTGAGCGAACCTTAAAAGATAGACATGTAGTGTTTTTGACTTTTTTATAGATCTTTTATAGAAGAGCAATTCTTTCATACATAATTTTTGCCTAACTGTAACCATTTACGTAGCGGCCGCAATGAAAGCTCCCAAAATGAATAAATTTTCCCATTTTTTTCCAATTACTTGTAACGTGATATTGTGAGCGAACCTTAAAAGATAGACATGTAGTGTTTTTGACTTTTTTATAGATCTTTTATAGAAGAGCAATTCTTTCATACATAATTTTTGCCTAACTGTAACCATTTACGTAGCGGCCGCAA
>JACTOM010000937.1:1629615-1672255 GCA_015832385.1 Elymnias hypermnestra
AGGCGAACGTTCCTGGACCAAATCCAGGACATTTTAAATAACGGCCAGGTCAAGAGTACTCTAAACCGACGAACTTGTATGAAAGGTTTAATGAGAATGAAAGAAGCGAAGGAGATATGCAAGGATCGTGGCAAGTGGAAGGACGTTGTCTCTGCCTACCCCTATGGGAATGAGGCGTGATGTTATGTATGTATGTATGTTTCTGATTATTATCAAATTTCTATCATAATATTTCGAATTACCGTCAAATTTCTAATTATTACCAAATTTTTGTCATAATATTTCTAATTATCATCAAATTGTTATAATATTTGTGATTATTGTAACATTTCAAATTATAGTTTCTAAATTGTTGCATTAAATATATATCCCTCACTAGCGCGTGAGTAAATACAACAGCGCTTCCCAAAAATATTTCACTATAAATACTAGACTTTTGACTTTTAAAGAGTGAAGTATCCATTCACTCTAATACATTCCACGAGAGAGTATCGATAGCGCGATGCAAATGAGCACAGTGACATCTAGCGACTAATAGTGGAACTACCTTTCCATAGTCAATTTAGCGAGACATACTCGTGGGGAGGAAGAGAAGGAAGCCTAGGAACAGGAACCGGAAAGAAAACGGTGCCCCCTAACGGAACCTGGGCCGGCCCTCTCAGTCACTACCCCAGCGCGCTACCCTAGCAGAGAACGCAGCAGAGCGCCGAGCACTGAGCCCAACACCATCCTCAACAAGACCGCAACCAAGTGGCAAACAGTCAGAACCTATTAGACAGCTCATCATTGGAGCTATACAGGCCGTCGCGGAGGTGGCCACGGCTTACTTCAGTGACCGTGACCTCACCGGCCCGCTGGCCAAAGAACTAGAAAAGATAATCGCCCTTCAAAACATACAAGGCTACCAAATAAAATATCACACTAGCGGCACTGCGGGGACGAAGTCGTAAGAATCCGAGACAGAAAAGTAAGTCAGGAATAGAGAGGACACACCCCAGCTCTGGGATAAATTTATCCGCACATCTATGATGTGCAAGAGCACCGGCCCGGGTAATGAGGCTCGAGGCCAAACCCACTGGTAACAGTGAAGTAACCCCTCTCGTCAATCTATAACACCGTAAATTTTGATTAAAATACAAAACTTCTGTAACAAATAGTTTAAATAACATTATTTATTTATAAGTATTACTTATAAATTCCACAGAAGTTTACCATAACGAAAAGTGACATCTAGCGACGCATAGCGGTACTACGTTGTCAATTGAAGTGTCATTTTTAAAAACTAAAATTTAATTAAAACATTACACTTCTATGACAATCCAATGCTTTATATAAGAGTTATTTTTATAAGTATTTTTTGTAGTAGATCTCACGAGTTCGTTATAGTAAGGAGTAAATTAACGCAGCGCCATCTAACAATGAGTGGCGGAACTACGTTACCAATTGAAGCATCCTTTTATAAGAGATTATTTACAATACAAATTTCGGTTCAAGAGTAATGTAACTGTTTAAATATTTAAATATATATCGGAATTTATTCTAGTATATTGTCAGAAAAAATAGCCACAATTAAAAGTAATACAGTGACATCTAGCAAAGAGATGTGGAACTACATTCCCTATTGAAGAAACAATTTCAAAGATTAAAAATACAGAGTTTCTGTGTTATATCAATGCAATAGTTTAAATAAATGCAAGCATTTATTTAAGTAGATTCCGCAGGAGTTTACGATAGCAAGTAAATTATTGCAGTGACATCTAACGACGAGCAGTGGCATTACGTTATTAATTGAAGCATCCTTTTAGAAGACCGTAAATATTTACAATACAAATTTCGGTTCAAGAATAATTTAACTGTTTAAATATATTTCGGAATTTATTCTAATAAATTCCAGAAGAATAGAAATACAGCGATATCTAGCAAACGGAAGTGGAACTGCAGTCTTAATTGAAGACAATTACAAAGATTAAAAATATAATTATAAACAAAAGATTCGTTTGTCAAAAATCCTTATACGTGCGTCTTCTACTTCTACGTGACACTGGCGAAGTAAATTGTGCCAGTCTGGCACAGGAAAAAGGCATAAATCCAAAAAAAAAAAAATCTAATTGTAATACAATATTTCTGTCCTATATCGATCCAATAATTAAATAAAATTATTTATTTATTTTTATTCTTATTGCGATCTCCTCCAGACAACCTTGGAGAAAGTAGCCCATGAAATTACTGGGTAAGTGCAATAAAACATCCTACTATAATTTCCTGATGACCAAAGTCTTCGAACAGTGCGTGTTGCCAGTGATGACCTACGGTTCTGAGACGTGGTCGCTGACTATGGGCCTCATGCGGAAGCTCAGAGTCACTTAGCGTGCGATGGTGAGGGCTATGCTCGGAGTTTCTCTACGTGATCGAATTCGAAATGAAGAGATCCGTAGTAGAACGAAAGTCACCGACATAGTCCTACGAATCGCGAACCTGAAGTGGCAATGGGCGGGGCACATAGTCCGAAGGACCGATGGACGTTGGGGACCGAAAGTGCTGGAGTGGCGACCCCGCACCGGACGGCGCAGTGTAGGCAGACCCCCCACAAGGTGGACCGATGATATAAAGAGGGTCGCCGGTAGCCGTTGGAGCCAGGCGGCGCAAGATCGGGCCTTGTGGCGGTCATTACGTGAGACCTATGTCCAGCAGTGGACGTCCATCGGTTGAAGCGACGACAATAATTTCTACTACTAGAAATGCAGGTATATGCAAAATGAATATATACAATACACACATAGATATTCAAATAATTACATAAATACATATGTGATTTAATAGACATACATACACATCTAAATATACAATTATTCTTATACAGTCCGCAGAAGTTTACGATAGTTTTAGTGACGGCCTCGCTGGCACAGTGGTGCAAGTATTTGCTTTGCTAGCGGAGGTCCTGGGTTCGATCCCCGGTAGGACGAATTTAGGAAATTGTATTTTCTAATTTGTCTGAGTCTGGACTGGGAGGCTTCGGCCGTGGCTAGTTACCACCCTACCAGCAAAAACGTAGCGCCAAACAGAGATTTGTGTTCCGGTACGATGCTGTGTAGAAATCGTAAGGGGTATATCGCCTCTTAACAGATTAGCGCGCTTCCATCTTAGACTGTATCATCACTTACCATCAGGTGAGATCACAGTCAAGCGCTAATCTGTCAGCAATAAAAAAAATTAGTGAAGTGTAAAATTAGAACAGCGACATCTAGTGACGAGCAGTGCAACTATCTTATCTCGAATTAAGATTCCTTTTCTAAGACAATATAAAGTTGAATATCTCAAGTAATACTTTTCAAATTGAATGATTCTTTCAGTTTTGGATAGTCCATTTATCGAGGAAGGCTACAGGCTATTCAATATTACGTCACAATCAAAAGGAGCGGAGATATAAAGAAAAATGTTGCAAAAACCAGGAAAATATACTATGTTTGATGAGTTTGTTTGTTCGCGTTTATCTCAGAAAATACTTGATGTAATTGAAAAATTCTTTCAGTATTAGATAGCCCATTTATTTTGAAAGGCTACGGGCTATATATTATCACGTCACGACTTTTAAGAGCGAGGCTACGAGGAAAAATGTTGCAAAAACGGGGGAAATGTACAGGTTTTGATAGCTTCCGTTGCGTGTGCTACGTAAACGGTTACAATTACAATAAAATTATGTACAACGAAATTGTTCCTTAAAAAAAGCTCTACAAAAAAGGCCAGTATAGTGTATATCTATCTTCTATGGTTTACTCACTATAACCGTTTTTATGATAATCTCCCCCCCCCCCCCCCCCCCCCCCCCCCCCCCCCCCCCNCCCCCCCCCCCCCCCCCCGCCGGTTTTATGAAATAAAATTTGTTCCCCCTTTTTATTAGACAAAATTGTGTAAACTGGGAATAAACAAACAATAAATGATTTATTTATTTATTTTATTGATATATATATCATGTCAATATCACAGTTTTATTCAAAGTGTTTACAATACGTCAGTTACATCGTTATAAGGTGTATATTCGTTTGACAACAGGTTCCAAAGCTCCGGCTCTTCGTATGCAAAGTTTGGCAGCCTCTGGCCTCCTTCTGGCTTTCTGTTATGGAGAATTGAAGCTGGAAACTGGAAATGGGATAGTAAAACTTTTGATTTTTGCGATAACCAGAGAGATATCCATTAAAATTATACAGTTTAATAGATCATTAATAACTTTCCTATTACTAGAAAGTAAAATGGATATAGTGAGTTATCCTTAAAAGATAGATATATGATATCTTAGACTTTTTTGTAGATCAATAAATGAGGTATTTACCCACGATACATTATTTTTTTATATCTCTAATGGATTAGGTAATATTTTTGGTGAAAGCTCCAAGGTAGTCTTTTTTTCGACACTTCAAACAATTATCGTCATATTTAAAACAATTTATAGAAAAACCTTAATAGTTATATACAGAAATCTTTCTCGTTAAACGCTCTATCTATTAGTGAAAACCGCATCAAAATCGGTTTAGTAGTTTTTGAGTTAATCACGAACAAACAGACCGCTTTGTTTTATAGGTCAAAACATATAAGATACCTTTACATAACTATTATATTTACACTGATAGATAGACTTTAAGATGCTCGGACTAACGTCCCACTGCTGGGCACTGAACTCACACTTAATAAAGAGGGTTTCCTCAAAGGATACGGAATATCTCGTTATGTTTTCCAAATACGAAAATCATGATTTAAACATTCAACATTTATGTTCTATTTACGCTCCAACGTGTTAGTACAGTTTCATAAAAAATACATTGCTTTATTAGAAAAAAGATACCAGTAATGAAACACAAACAGCTGACGCTGGGGTCAAGGACTGCACGCGTCTAAATTGAGCGAAACTGCGTTATTAAAGGGCGCGACGAGCTTTCGCGTTCCTTGGCCCGTGTGTCAGCGCTTTGTCTTTCATTATTGTTTTTTTTTAATATTTTTTATAAAACAATAGTTTTAATTTAACTTAAATATGATTTTTTTAATCAGTTATCAAAAGAAACTTTATTATTGATAGAAAAGGGCATCTAGACTAAGTTATTGTGGGGAACAAAACCTACTGGACCGATTTTAAAAATTCTTTCACCATAAGAAAGCTGAATTTTCGGTTACCAACATAAGCTATATTAATAACTCAAAAAAAATAGAGATCCCTAAGAGAAATGCAATAATGTAACCCAAGGTGTGAAAAATTTGATCACAAAAGATCTTTCATCGCGTGTCATGCGAAAACTATTGATGATAGAACAAAAAAATGTTCTACAATATTATAGAACGTATTCATATCTACAAAAAAGTCTGTAATACCATCTGTCTATCTACTGTAGTTACGCCACTATAACCACTTTTCTACATTTTAAAAGTGCCGACAATAATCAAGCCATATTACTAATACCTGTATATTAATAATTATTCTATTAATATATAATTAAAGACCGTTTCAATAGCTATAAAATACTTTTTGAATCATTAAAATCGGTCAATCCATTCAAAAGATATAACGAATTTAATTACGTCTTGAGTGCGTTTCCGTCGTAGGTAGTTGAAACAGCAGGTGCGGAAACGACGTGTGCCGCATGCTGGCTCGCATTCGTCGCCGCAGGATTTGCATCCATTGCCGATGCAAATCACAGCGCCTGTCGTTGAAAATAGATCGAATCCTTTAGCAATGCACACAAAAAAACAGCTGATGCGTGCCATGGGCCACTATATTGGACCTTTACTGCTTTGACGAACGCTTTTCTCTAACAATCTAGAAAATATAGCAAATCCTTTATCAATGTACACAAAAAACAGCTGATGCGAGCCATGGCCAACTAGGTTGGCCTTGGCTGCTCTGTCGAGTGATTTCACTCTAACAATCTAGGAAATAGAGCAAATCCTTTATCAATCTACACAAAAACAGCAGATGCGAGCCATGGCCCGCTATATTAGACCTTGGTTGCTCTGCCAAGTACTTTTCACTCTAACAATCTAGAAAATAGAGCTAATTCTTTATCAATCTACACAAAAAACAGCTGATGCGAGCCATGGCCCGCTATATTGGACCTTTACTGCACTGAAGAGCGTTTCTCACTCTAACAATCTAGAAAATAGAGCTAATTCTTTATCAATCCACACAATAAAATAGCTGATGCGAGCCATGGCCCACCATGTTGGCCTTGGCTGCTCTGCCGAGTGATTTTAACTAACAATTTAAAAAATAGTGCGAATCCTTTATCAATTCACACAAAAATTGTACAAAAAAGAGCAAATTCATTATCAATCTCTAAAAAAAGACAGCAGATGCGAGCCATGGCCCGCTATATATGACCTTTACTGCAATGGCGAACGCTTTTCTCTAATAATCTAGAAAATAGAGCGAATCCTTTATCAATTTACACAAAAAACAGCTGATACGAGCCAAGGGCCGCTATATTAGACCTTGGTTGCTCTGCCAAGTGCTTTACACTCTAACAATCTAGAAAATAGTGCGAATCCTTTATCAGTTTACAGAGAAACAGCTGATGCGGGCCATGGCCCTCTATATTGGCCTTGACTACTCTGACGAGCGTTTTTCACCCTAACAATCTAGAAAATAGAGCGAATCCTTTATCAATTTACAGAAAAACAGCTGATGCGAGCCATGGGCCGCTATATTGGACCTTGGCTGCACTGCCAAGTACTTTACACTCTAACAATCTAGAAAATAGAGCGAATCCTTTATCAATTTACAGAAAAACAGCTGATGCGAGCCATGGCCCTCTATATTGGCCTTGGCTACTCTGACGAGCGTTTTTCACCCAAACAATCTAGAAAATAGAGCGAATCCTTTATCAATCCACACAATAAAACAGCTGATGCGAGTAACACTAATTAGAAACAAAACGCAAACCATTGCAATTTTATACATTTCACTTATTTTAAAACATTTTACCAAATTAGCTACCATCTTAGACTGTATCATCACATATCAAGTTACATTATAGTACACAATAGTTATTCTAAGCATTCTTCTATGAAGCAGTAACAGAACGCTGTCTTATCAGGATACCATCTTAGACTGTATAACCACTTACAACAAAACGCTCTTTTACTAGGTCAACCACCATCATAGGCTGTATCATCATTTACTAAATTACATTACAGTAATTTTACACATTTTCCTATGAAGCAGTAACAAAACGTTTGTTTAATAGGTCAGCTACTATCTTAGACTGTATAACCACTTACTAAGTTAGCTACAGCATTCAAAAATGTGAAACAAAACGCTCTTTTACTAGGTTAACTACCATCATAGACTGTATCATCATTTACTAAATTACATTACAGTAATTTTACACATTTTCCTATGAAGCAGTGACAAAACGTTTGTTTAATAGGTCAGCTACCATCTTAGACTGTATAACCACTTACAACAAAACGCTCTTTTACTAGGTCATCTACCATGATAGACTGTATCATCATTTACTAAATTACATTACAGTAATTTTACACATTTTCCTATGAAGCAGTAACAAAACGTTTGTTTAATAGTTCAGCTACTATCTTAGACTGTATCATCACTTACTAATTTAGATTTCAATCAACCATTTATCTGTTTAAAATAACACTACTCACCAATTAGAAACAAAACGCAAACGATTGTAATTTTAAACATTTTTATGAAGCAGTAACAAAACGCGTTTGTAAAACAAAATGGCGGTTTGACAGCTCACAATTGAATGAATCGAATATCCAGAAACGGCTTTTTATATAAAATCAGAGTGTACTTGTCCGTGGGTGTCAACACGATGGTAAAATGTTTACATTGTCATTTTAGCCTTTACTATTGTTTTAGAGGGCATGTCGAGTGTTTTTGTTATGCGTCCGACATTTTCTGAGCGTCTATTATTAGGTTAAATACTAGAAACGGAACCTCTTTTTAAGAAACTCCTTCGTTCAAATTAATTTCATATTATCTATTGTTCATAATTATATCAAACCAAACAATATCTAATAGTAGAAATGAAACCTTTTCGTTTTGTACATGATTAGGTTTATATTATTTGTGGTTTAAATAGATTCCAAATCGAATAAACTAAATTATTACATATAGAAACTTTTTCCAACAAACTCCTTTGTTTTAAGCATTATTACGTTTATTATCTATGATTTAGAGTTATTTCAAACGAAGCAATTTAAAATGTTAAAAATGTAACCTTCTTTTTAAGAAACTTCTTCGTTTACATCAGTTAATACTTATGTCAAACAAAATAAAATAAAACATTAGATACTAAACCGTTTTTTTAAGAAACTTCTTCGTCTAAATTATCATTAAGTTTATATATTTTTTTTTTATATTTATGTCAAACAAAACAAGGTCAAATGTTAGAAATGAAACTTTTACGTTTTCAACATGATTAGGTTTATATTATTTATGATTTAAATAAATTCCAATTCAAATATACTAAATTCTTTTTTTCAACAAACTCTTTCGTTTTAAGCATTCTTGTGTTTATTATCTATGGTTTAGAGTTATTTCAAACGAAACAAGATACAATGTTAGAAACGAAACCTTCTTTTTAAAAGACTTCTTCGTTTAAATCATGTTTTCGTCAGTTTATTTTGATGTCAAACAAAATAAGGTAGAATATTAGACATTAAATCTTTATTGAGAAACTTATTCGTCTAAATCATTATTAAGTTTATATTGTGGTTTATATTTATAACAAACGAAACGCTAAAATGATAGAAATAAAACATTTTTATAGCAAACCTCTTCGTTTTAAACATAATTTGTTTTATAATCTGTGGTGTTTAATTAGGTAAACGAAACAAGGTAAAATGTGAGATATTAAAGTTTTCTTAACAAACTTCTAAGTTTTAATTATTATTAAGTTTATTTTATATGTGGTTCATGTTTATAACAATCGAAACGGTAAAATGATAGAAAGAAAACCTTTTTTTAACAAACCTCTTCCTTTTAATCATTATTAGTTTTATAGTCTATGGTTTTTAATTATATCAAACAAAATAAGGTGAAATGTTAGATATTAAACAATTTTTTAACAAACTTCTTCGTTTTGAACATAATTAAGTTTATGTTATCTATTGCTTATAATTATTTTAATACAAACCGTGTGCGATGGAAGAAATCATCGTATTTTTCATTATACACATTATTGGGTTTATTATCTATGGTTTATATTTGTATGAAAGAAATCGTTAAAAAATAAGAAATGATAACTTTTTTACAAACTTTTTCGTCTTAAATATTCTAAGGTATAGTTATTTCAAAGGATACAAAGTAAAATATGACAGGAATTGTTAGAAATGGAACCTTTTTTTCAACAAACTCTTTCGTTTTAAGTATTGTTGTATTTATTATTTATGGTTTATGGTTATTTCAAACGAAACAAGGTAAAATTTGAGATATAAAACCTTTTTTTATGAAACCTCTTCGTCTAACATAATTAAGTTTGTATCTGTGGTTTATGTTTATAACAAACGAAACCTTCTTTTTAAGAAACTTCTTCGTTTAAAATATTAGCTTTTATTATCTATGGTTTAACGAACATTATATATAAAGACAAAGACAGAGCCGTCAATTATGTATCATCATTTCTAACATATTATAAAACAACTATCTGACTATTGGCTGTAACTCAAAAACTACTGAACCGATTTTCATGCGGTTTTCACCGATAGATAGAGTGATTAACGAGGAATCTTTATATATATAATTCGTAAAGTTTTTCTGTTAATTGGTTGAAATATAACAATAATAGTTGCAAGGGTGAGAATAAAGCCGCCAGGTACTTTTCATTGACAACGCTGCCTAATCCCTTAGAAATATAACAATACAATGTACAGTGGAATAATACCTCTTTAATAAATCTACAAAAAAGTCTATGAAGACATACATCTATCTGTTAAAGATAACTCACTATATGAATTTTATCCTGAGGGTAAATATAGTCTGTAAAGAGATCGGTGTTTAGGTACTCTATGTGTAAAATATTTACAAAGTCGGTACACGGTGTTTGAGAAGTTTTAGCATTTTTATTGATTATATTAAAAGTTCGAAATCAAACGCTTTGAATGGATATTTCGTTATAAATATAGAGATTATACACTAGCGGTCTTCAGTGTCACCTTTTGGTTCTTTTAAATCATCAATAGTCTATTCGTTGATAACAAATCAACTACCGGTTTGAAAGGTGGTTCCGCTGAAAAGAAACCTCTTAACATTTGTGGCTACCAATATCCTTATAACATTTTTTGCCGGCTCCAGAATGCTCAAAACATTTGTGTTTCTCACCAATATCCTTTTAAATTTTGTGACCCGCGCCATAATGCTCAAAACATTTGTGACCCGCTCCATAATGCTCAAAACATTTGTGACGCGTTATGTAATGCTGAAAACATTTGTGACGCGCTCCATAATGCTCAAAACATTTGTGGCGTGTTCTATAATGCTCAAAACATTTGTGACGCGTTCTGTAATGCTCAAAACATTTGTGACCCGCTCCATAATGCTCAAAACATTTGTAACGCGCTCCATAATGCTCAAAACATTTGTAACACGCTCCATAATGCTCAAAACATTTGTAACGCTCTCCATAATGCTCATTACATTTGGTGCCCGCGCCATAATACCCAAAACATTTGTGACGCGTTCTATAATGCTGAAACATTTGTGACGCATTCCATAATGCTCAAAACAATGTTGTCCGCTCCATAATGCTCAAAACAATGTTGTCCGCTCCATAATACTCAAAACATTTGTGACGCAATCTATAATGTTCAAAACATTTGTTGCCCGCTCCATAATGATCAAAATATTTGTAGCGTACTCTATAATGCTCAAAACATTTGGTGCCCGCTCCATAATGCTCAAAACATTTGTAACGCTCTCCATAATGCTCAAAATATTTGTAGCGTACTCTATAATGCTCAAAACATTTGTTGTCCGCTCCATAATGCTCAAAACATTTGTGACCCGCTCCATAATGCTCAAAACATTTGTGACGTGTTCTATAATGCTCAAAACATTTGTGACCCGCTCCATAATGCTCAAAACATTTGTTGCTAGCTCCATAATGCTCGAAGATTTGTAGCGTGCTCTATAATGCTCATTTCATTTTTTGCTCGCTCTATAATGTTCAAAACATTTGTGACGTGTTCTATAATGCTCAAAACATTTGTGACCCGCTCCATAATGCTCAAAACATTTGTGACCCGCTCCATGTTGCTCGTAACTTTTGTGGCACGCTTCCTAATGCTCAAAACATTTGTGACGCGTTCTGTAATGCTCAAAACATTTATTGCCCTTCCATAAGGTAAGATTATCCATTTCTTGAATAATTTTAAACACTATGCTGTTGCCAAAACTGATTGAGATATTTTGTTAAAAATGCGTATGCTCAACCCGACAAACGATTTCAGAACCTTACCCTAAACAATGGCGTTACGTTTGTTTTTATTAAAATTTTGTATTTTGCTTCTTTTTCTGGTGCCAGATTCGGCTGTGATGACAAAATGATGATATAGTCTAAGATCGCTTGCTAATCTGGTAAGAGGCGATTGACTTCTTATGGTTTCTTGTTAGGACACAAATCTAATTCTAGGGTGGTAACTAGAGTTTTTTTTTAAAAAATTGATTGTTTGTCTTGCTATGTTCTACTCGACAAAGGATTTCAGAGCCTTCTTCACCATAAACATGGTATTAAAGTCTTTATTTGCTCTAAAACTTCATCAATTCAACTGTTTTAAAAAGTGTTTCTTTCAATAAAGAATATCTAGTTATCTATCCAAGGATACCATTAAAGGGGGGTGGGATAACATCCGATAAATTATTTAATACGCGTTTTTCCTCCCACACGGGATAAGCAAACTTTCTGGGATATATAAAAAGGGGTTGCGTTGACACAACGCCATTCCAACGGCGACAGTGAAGCGGCCATCTTGTCTACTTGTCAGTTGCGTTTCGTTACTGCAAACATGTTCAAAATAACAGCCATCGTTTCGTTAATGCTTATCGGTATGTTGGTATATTTTAATTATCTACAATTAATTTTAAAAATATTAGGTCGGGTCGTAAATAGCTTCCGTTTTTTTTTTTTGGGTAACATACCTTCCTCATAAAATTTGGCCGGTTTTGACTAAATTCTACAAGGAACAGAAAAGGTGATAATCCGTTGGAGCAAGGTCTGGAGAGTATGGAGGATGCGGCAAGACAGAACAGCCAAGTTCGAGAATTTTTTAGCTGGACTCTTTGTAGCTGGTCAACATACACGTCTCCAGTCACCGTTTCCTTACTATTTAGCTCATGGTGAATGACTCCTTGGCAATCCCACCATACATAACAAAGATTTCTTTTCGTGGATGTTTGCTTTAGGATCTGGTAGAGGTGGTTGATCTTTACAAAGCCACTGTCTTTTATTGATGATATCTTCCTTCTACTTTCTTCAAAAAGGATTCATTATTTTCACATGAGAGGATGCTGGATGCTGGTGGCAATCGACTAGTGGTTTTGTTACAGTCACTCAAATTATGGGGTACCCATATTCCCAATCTGCTGATTTTTCCAAGTGGCAGCAGACAGTTGATTGGAATGTATTGAGCCTCTCTGCTAACTCTCTAGTGGACTGACGTGGAATTTCATCTAAAACTGACTTCAAAATGTCGAAATAAAAGGTACATACTACTTAGGCGGAGACTGCCTCATTGGTCTAGTGGTTAGCATGTTCGACTACAGACATGAGGTCCTGGGTTCGAGTCCCGGGTCGGGCCAGTTCGAAATCGATATTGAGTTTTCTATTAAGATTTTCTCAATATTTGCCCGAAGTTGGGAAGTTGGCGGTGTGATTCACCCCCGTGCCTCGGAGAGCACGTTAAGCCGTCGGTCCTGCGCCTGATCTCTCTCTCCGGTCGTGTCGGATTGCCGTCATGTCGGACTATGAGAGTGAAGGAATAGAGAGTGCACTTGTGTACTATGCCTGCCAATCCGCAGTGGAGCAGCGTGGTGGGTCTATGCTCTAAAAACCCTCTCTCATATGAGCGAGGAGGCCTGTGCCCAACAGTGGGACGTTAATTGGCTGCTACTTACCTTAGTCGGATGTTATTTATGACTCAACCTATTATTACTATATTCATATAGATACTCTGCTATTTATTTTGCACATAAATCTGGATTTTATTAAATTAATTATTCTTCTGAATTTATTAATTAAATTTAATTTATTTTTCTTGTTAATAATTTAACATTATCTGTATTAATTTCCATTGAAAGATTTGGAGGATTACAGACAACGTTTCGTTATTGCAAATGAACACGTTGTTACGTTTTATTTGTTATTTAACTGTTTAGTTATTTAACAAATAAAATGTAAACTACATTTAATTTAAAAAATCGTACATTAATGTAAATGTTTTATTGATGTTTATAAAAATTATTTATATCCTATTTATTTATAAAGAGATTTGAAAACTAAATGTTACATTATCTGTATCAATTTTTACTGAAAGGTCTAAAGCATAACTGCCAACGTTGCGTTAATGCTTATCGGTATGTTGGTACCATTTATTTATTAATAATCTGTATTTTATATGCTTTTTATTACACAAATAATAAGGTTTTTATTACGTAAATAATAATCGATTAAAACTATTGAATGTAAATATTATCATAGTAACATACATTGGGGGAACAAATTCGATTACTACAAAAAAGGTTATAGTGAGTTAACTATAAAAGATAGACATATACTGTCATTAGAATTTATTTAGAGCATTTTAAGAGGAACAACTCCGTCATACTTAATTTTTATGTACCCTCAACGGTTTCCACAGCGCATCCAATAGAATATAATTACCCCGTTTTCGCAACATTTTTCATTGTTGCTCCGCTCCTATTTGTTGCATAATGATGTGATATAGCCTGTAACCTTCCTCGATAAATGGGCTATCTAACACTGAATGTATATTTCAATTAGAACCAGTAGTTTATGAGATCTGCCTGTTCAAACAAACAAACTCTTCAAAAGAAGTACATTTCCCCCGTTTTTGCAACATTTTTCATTGTTGCTCCGCTCCTATTGATCTTAGCATGATAATATTAGCCTGTAGCCTTCCTCGATAAATACACTATCTAACACTAAAAGGAGTTTTTAAATTGAACCAGTAGTTCCTGAGATAAGCGTGTTCAAATAAACATAGAAACATTTCAGCTTTATATAGTTTTAAATGAAATTTGGTAAATATTTAAAAGGTTATAGTGAGTCAACCTTAATAGATAGACATATGACACTTTTGGACTTTTATTAGAGCGTTTAAAGGGCAACAATTTCCTCATATATGATTATTGAATCACTTTAACCGTTTACGTAGCGAGCGCATCGAAAGTTCGCAATATATCTTACCCCCGTTTTTGCAACATTTTTCTTTGTAGCCCCGCCCATTTTGGTCGTGTTTTGGTATTATATAGTCTGTAGCCTTCCTCGATAAATGGGCTATCCAGAAATGAAAGTATTTTTCAATTATAACCTGTACATCCTGAGATAAGCGCCTTTAAATAAATCTTTGCGTTATGTCATGTAAAACCACATATTTTTATATGTTACATAATTGTATATAGTTTTTATATAATATATATCGCATTTTTATATGTTTTCTTGTAAATGGTGGTGTTTCGTACCAGCGACTTGGTCGCAAGTGGAGGGAAGTCGTCACAAAAGAGAAGGTGCACCGTCTATGGACTTTGATACAGGTATTACATATATAGGGATTAATAATATAACTGTCAATTTACCGCATTGCACATGACAACTTTAATGGACGTTTGAATGGATGTAGAGAGTTATCCTTAAAAGATAGATACATACCGTCTTAGTCTTTATTGTAGATGAATAATAGAGTAATAATTCCACCATACATTGTTTTGTTATATCTCTAAGGTATTCAAAGATAGAGGATATCATAAGATTTAAATGCAACCATTTATATAACCGCAATGTGCGTGACGATTTTAATAGATGTAGAGAGTTATCCTTAAAAGATAGATACATACCGTCTTAGACTTTATTTTAGATCAATAAAAGGGGAATAATCCCACCATACAATGTTTTGTTATATCTCTAAGGGATTCAGATATAGAGGATATCTTAACCACATTGTGCGTGACAATTTTCATAGAAGTTTGAATGGATGTAGAGAGTTATCCTTAAAAGATAGATATGTACCATCTTAGACTTTATTTTAGATCAATAAAAGGGGAATAATCCCACCATAAATTGTTTTGTTATATCTCTAAGGGATACAAATATATAGATTACTTTAACCATTTATATAACTCCATTGTGCGTGACAATTTTCATAGAAGTTTGAATGGATGTAGAGAGTTATCCTTAAAAGATAGATACATACCGTCTTAGACTTAATTGTAGATAAATAAGAGGGGAATAATCTCACCATACATTGTTTTGTTATATCTCTAAGGGATACAAATATAGAAGATGTTTTAAACATTTATATAACCACATAATGCCTGACAATTTTCATAGAAGTTTGAATGGATGTAGAGAGTTATCCTTAAAAGATAGATACATACCATCTTAGACTTAATTGTAGATAAATAAAAGGGGAATCATCCCACCATACATTGTTCTGTTATATCTCTAAAGGATTCAGATATAGAGGATATTTTAACTATTTTTATAACTCCATTGTGCGTGACAATTTTCATAGAAGTTTGAATGGATGTAGAGAGTTATCCTTAAGAGATAGATACATACCGTCTTAGACTTAATTGTAGATAAATAAGAGGGGAATAATCTCACCATACATTGTTTTGTTATATCTCTAAGGGATACAAATATAGAAGATGTTTTAAACATTTATATAACCACATAATGCCTGACAATTTTCATAGAAGTTTGAATGGATGTAGAGAGTTATCCTTAAAAGATAGATACATACCATCTTAGACTTAATTGTAGATAAATAAAAAGGGAATCATCCCACCATACATTGTTCTGTTATATCTCTAAAGGATTCAGATATAGAGGATATTTTAACTATTTTTATAACTCCATTGTGCGTGACAATTTTCATAGAAGTTTGAATGGATGTAGAGAGTTATCCTTAAGAGATAGACACATACCGTCTTAGACTGTATTGTAGATAAATAATAGAGTAATAATCCCACCATACATTGTTTTGTTATATCTCTAAGGGATACAAATATATAGATTACTTTAACCATTTATATAACTCCATTGTGCGTGACAATTTTCATAGAAGTTTGAATGGATGTAGAGAGTTATCCTTAAGAGATAGATACATACCGTCTTAGACTGTATTGTAGATAAATAATAGAGTAATAATCCCACCATACATTGTTTTGTTATATCTCTAAGGGATACAAATATATAGATTACTTTAACCATTTATATAACTCCATTGTGCGTGACAATTTTCATAGAAGTTTGAATGGATGTAGAGAGTTATCCTTAAAAGATAGATACATACCGTCTTAGACTTAATTGTAGATAAATAAAAGGGGAATAATCTCACCATACATTGTTTTGTTATATCTCTAAGGGATACAAATATAGAAGATGTTTTAAACATTTATATAACCACATAATGCGTGACAATTTTCATAGAAGTTTGAATGGATGTAGAGAGTTATCCTTAAAAGATAGATACATACCATCTTAGACTTAATTGTAGATAAATAATAGTGTAATAATCCCACCATACATTGTTTTGTTAAATCTCTAAGGGATACAAATATATAGATTACTTTAACCATTTACATAACTCCATTGTGCGTGACAATTTTTTTCATAGAAGTTTGAATGGATGTAGAGAGTTATCCTTAAAAGATAGATACATACCATCTTAGACTTAATTGTAGATAAATAAAAAGGGAATCATCCCACCATACATTGTTCTGTTATATCTCTAAAGGATTCAGATATAGAGGATATTTTAACTATTTTTATAACTCCATTGTGCGTGACAATTTTCATAGAAGTTTGAATGGATGTAGAGAGTTATCCTTAAGAGATAGACACATACCGTCTTAGACTGTATTGTAGATAAATAATAGAGTAATAATCCCACCATACATTGTTTTGTTATATCTCTAAGGGATACAAATATATAGATTACTTTAACCATTTATATAACTCCATTGTGCGTGACAATTTTCATAGAAGTTTGAATGGATGTAGAGAGTTATCGTTAAAAGATAGATACCATCTTAGACTTTATTGTGGATCAATAAAAGGGGAACAATCCCACCATACATTGTTTTGTTATATCTCGAACTGATTAGGCAGCGTTTACGGTTAAAGCTACCAGACAGATTTTTTCCGACACTTCCAACAATTATGGTTATATTTCAATCAATTTACACAAAAAACCTAAACAAATTTTATACACAAACCTTCCTCGTGAATCGCTCTACTTACTAGTAAAAACCGCATGAAAATCCGTTCAGTATTTTATGAGTTTATCGCGGACAAATGGATATGCGCGATGGAGAACTTTCTCTTATAATATGTAAGGAAGGCTAATATTTAATTACCGGCCCTGACTTCTTGCCTTTTAAAACCGTAACCATAGATAATATAAACTTAATAACGATTTAAACGTAGCACTTTAAATTATAGATTAAAAAACTTTTTAATTTAATATTGTAATAAATTTGTTTATTATTTTGTAATTTTCGGCTTTTAGAGTAGAAACCCACCACGCTGCTCCCCTGCAGGCAGGCTCTCTATATTTACCGTCGAATTTTGATTGCTTGAGTTCTTTTACTGAGTTTCTTTTTATATAGAAAAGCAAGTTTATCTTAATAGAGAGAAATTTACGTGCTTAATTAGGGAAATCATTAAGTTTATCTTTATATAGATAACTTTACGTGCTTTATTAGGGAAATCATGAAGTTTATCTTTATATAGATAACTTTACGTGCTTTATTAGGGAAATCATGAAGTTTATCTTTATAGAGAGAAATTTACGTGCTTAATTAGAGAAATCATTAAATTTATCTTTATATAGATAACTTTACGTGCTTTATTAGGGAAATCATGAAGTTTGGCTTTAAATAGAGAAATGTACGTGCTTAAATGGTAGACATCTTCAAGTCTTTGGGAGTGATTTTGAAGTATGAGTAGCCTTTGCAAGGTGGTGGTTCTAACTCTAAAACCCTGTCTCCTATGAGTAAGGAGCCTTGTGTCCCAACAGTGGGATATTAATAAGCTGCTGTTTAACTGTTTTTGCTCTATATATCTGAAGGCAACACGTTGTGGGCTGCGAGTCTCTCCTGCGACTCCTGTGGCAGCGAATGTGCAGCTGCATGTGGTACGAGACACTTCAGATCCTGCTGCTTCAACTATTTGAGGAGGAAACGTGGTCCAGACACAACCAAGGTAACCTTTAGTACGATTTCTGATACCCAAACTATTTGAAGCTAACGTAATTTTGCCAGACCCCGCGTGCCGCTTTGTAAATCCCTGATATCTCCCAAGATATCCATTTTAATGAAACGCTGTCAAAGGCTGTTTCGATCTACATTAAATATACAATGTATTTAATGTATTCAATTGGATTAGTAATAACAATTTATTGTATAAAACAGCTTGGTATATAACACATATTTTTTTGTAATGTGTCAACGATAAAAATGGGTATTGTGAGTTATCTTTTAGAGATAAATATATACTGTCAAGGACTTTTTTATAGATCTTTTTATGATATACAATTCTGTGGAACATTAATTTGATGTATCTCGTAAGGTTTACACAGCGTTTGCGATTTAATCGCACGATATGTTTGTTACGACATCACATTACATATATATGTATTTCTCGTCATTTCTGTACTGTTATATATATGTATTATACATATAAACCTTCCCCTTGAATCTGTCTATCTATTGCTGAAAACTGCATCAAAATCCGTTGGGTATTTCAAAAGATATGTAACGATTTATTTCAGTTGCATCAAAATCTCAACGAATACAAAATGGACGCTTACACGAAACCTAAGATGGCCGCTTTTCCCGCCGAAGACTTCCCTGACTTCTGGAACCCTCCAAAGGATTATAGATTCTATCCCTATGACGATACGTTAGAGAATAGATTGCAAGCAGTCTATGACGCATAAATAACTCACAAAATGGCTGCAATATTATACACTTTGTACATAGATAACTATATTATACCTAGGTACTAAAAGGCTGGAACCCAGAGCCGTTAATGTTATACAATAAACAAGTTAATAAAAACATGAGTTGTATCTTAATTAATCTATTAAAAAAGATTATTTTTTTGAGATAAAAAATAATTGGCCGTTGTTTCATTTTTTGCTATGGCAATAATTTTGAGTTTTAAAACAACATCCGGTCTCAGTAATCTGTAAACATACAAGGAGACCGTTCCCGGAAACGAAACAGGCGATAGTACTAATGACATTTTTAATGATCGGACGGAAAATAAATCGATCTTCACAGAAAAAATCATATTTTTAAAACGTTTTGTTAACATTATTTACGCTCTATCATGTTAGTACAGCTAAACAACTAACAATAGTTTCATAAAAAATATATCACTAAAAAAACCAGCTAATCGTTAACCCGGGCTAAATATCACCTATTTATAATTTTGTATCGTTGCTGGTTTTTTAGTAATATATTTCTTACATTAATGAAACCACCGTTACATTCAGCTGTACTAACATGATGGAGCGTAAATGGTACTAATAAAAGGTTTTAAAAGTGTGATTTTTTTCGTCTCATGATCAAAGTGTTCATTTTCGGGAGAGGTCTTCTAAAACCTTGTATATTGACGGCTCTAAAAGGCTGGAACCCAGAGCCGTTAATTATATACTATATACAAGCTCATAAAAAATGTGTTGTTTCTTATTTATAAAAAGATGTGTGAACAAAACCTGCGTCTGATATTAATAATACTTAAACCATTATGTTGTATCTTTATTTATATATTTTTTTGCTATGGCAATAATTTTGAGTTTAAATTCGATCGATAATCTGTAACATTAACGCGGCAACAAAGGCTGGAACCCAGAGCTATTAATAAATATACTATAAACAAGCTCATAAAAGTTTTGTAACAAAAAATTTTCTCTGATATTAATAAAACTTAAACCATTATGCTGTATCTTTTTTAATAATTTTTTTTGCTAACAATAATCTGTAACATTGACGCGGCAAAAGGCTGGAACCCGGAGCTAATAATAAATATACTATAAACAAGTTATAAAAAATAATTATTTCTGAAGAATATAAAGGTTAAATAAAAGATTGACCATTATCAAATATTTTTGTCATTTTAACTTTTTTTTGCTATGGCAATTATTTTAAGTTTAAACTAAAACAACATCCGATATTAATAATCTGTGTCAATCAGGCTCTAAAACGCTGGAACCCAGAGCTGTAAATAATAAACAAGTTCATAAAAGATGTGTGAACATAACAGCTTATTATTTTACAATGAGAGAGAGAGGGAGGGAGAAAGATTGAGTAAGATCTTACTTCAAACAATTTTATTCAACAAATTGGTCAGTAAACTGTACTTAATGAATAATACAACCGATCATTAATGAAATTGCGAGAGCAAGAACGACCTAACACAAAAAAAACCGAGGTAACGTTGAAATTTATCCATCAATACATAAGTGCCAATAGTTCATACCAAATCCAAATGCCAATAGCCGCAGAATATGTAAACGTAAATGCCAATGGGCATATTGTAAAATATCAATGCCAATTATCACAAAAATCTCAACTGGTCACACCAATGCCATTTCCAATTATCAATGATAATGGCCAAACCAATACGTCTACTAAATATCAATGTTGATGGCCAAACCGATGCTATTACGAAATGTCAATGGTAATTTTCTTATCAATGGCATTGCCACATGGTAATGCCAATGGTCTAACCTGTATCATTTCGAAATATCAATGATAATGGCCAAACCAATACGTCTACTAAATATCAATGTTGAAGGCCAAATCGATGCTATTATAAAATGTCAATGATAATTTCCACATCAATGCCATTGCCACATAGTAATGCCAATGGTCTAAAATGCGTCATTTCGAAATATCAATGACAATGGCCAAACCAATACGATTGCTAAATATCGATGCTGATAGCTAAACCTATGCTATTACGAAATGTCAATAGGAATTTTCTTATCAAAGCCATTGCCACATGGTAATGCCAATGGTCTAAACTGAATCATTTCGAAATATCAATGACAATGGCCAAACCAATACGATTGCTAAATATCGATGCTGATAGCTAAACCTATGCTATTACGAAATGTCAATGATAATTTTCATATCAATGCCATTGCCACATGGTAATGCCAATGGTCTAAACTGAATCATTTTGAAATATCAATGACAATGGCCAAACTAACACAATTGCTAAATATCAATGCTGATGGCCATACCGATGCTATTACGAAATGTCAATGGTAATTTCCATATCAATGCCATTGCCAAATAGAAATACCATTGGTCATACCTATGCAATTACCAAATAACAATGATAACGGCCAAACCAATACCATTGCTAAATATCAATCCAAAATGGCTATCATCGGTATGGCCATTGCCAATCGCCATACCTATGCAATATCCAAATAGCTATGCCAAAGGCTACTCCGTTGCCATTGCCAAATGTCAATTGTTTCTCAATGACATTGACCAATGTCGAATGCCTTGAGTACTAAGTGACGTCACATTTTAAGCTCTTTTATTTGTAAAATTTTATTTTCCATACATTAATGTTAAATAAAATTTATTTTAAACAAATTAATTTATTTGTTTTTTGTTTTAAGCCGTTTTTGCTCTCGCTGTTTCAATTCGAATTACACTAACAACAATTGCGTTTTATTAAAACGACATGAACCCAAAGCTTTTATAGTCAACTAGCTGTTCCCCGCGTACATAGTGAGCGTCTACGTTGCGTAAGGATTAACTAGCATTTCAAGTGAATGGGGTGAATACTTTTGTTGATATCGGAGCAAGTGATCATTTTTCCCTTGTACAACCCAATCCCGTGGGTATACCAGGAAAATCGTTATTAGTAAGCGTCTACGTTGCGACAGCAGTAACTTTGCATAAATTCAATTCAATATAGTGAATAGTTTTGTTGATATCACACTAATTAATCATTTTTCGCTTATAGTTACAGACACAGTGGGAAGATGAGGATATCCGTTCTTAGTGAGCGTCGACGTAGCGAAAGTAAAATCAATCTTTGGAGATTAGTGATAATTGTTGGTTATTGTTTCACGATCCCGTGAGAATATGGAGAAGCCGTTCTTAGTGAGCGATTACATCACGATAGGTATATGTATGCCCAATCTCATATCAATCGGGCCAAGTTATTTCGCTTACAGTCCCAATACAGTGGGAATCTGAGGATACCCGTTCTTAGTGAGCGTTTACGTCACGAACAGTATTTGTACGCCAAAGCTCAAATAGTTTTGGAGATAGTTTGCAATAATTAATCGCAATCCCGTGGGAATATGGAGAAGCCATTCCTAGTGAACGTTTACATCACGATAGGTATGTGTATGCCGAATCTTAAATTAATCAGGTCTATATTACATCGCCTGCATACCCAATATAGAAGGGAAACATCTAAGAAATTCCGTTCTTAGTGTACGTCTACATGACGAAATGTATCGCAATGATTGTGTTTTGGTTAAATATCCTGTTAATAAGCGTCTACATCGCGACAGAAGTAAACCATTCACAATGGATGGCGAGTACGCGGGTTACAGTGATATATTAGAAAATGCTAGCGAAGTACTCACACCTGCGATTTCTATTTCATTTGTAAAATGTTCAAACGATTTACATCTTTATGTACACTTACCATTATGTGTGTCACTTAATCTAATATCACTTTTAGAGTCTTTAGAGTTAAACACAATAGAGAAAATAGTCAAAAGTCACTTGCACTTGTACACTATTTTCATACTGAAAAGTTATAAAACACTTCAAGTAGGGTTTCACAACATTTTAGTTATTCATTATAACACTTTTCATTACAATTCATAACACTTTCACTGTTATGGTAATTATTAATGAAATTAAAAAAAAGTCCCACTATTTGGATTTCTTTACTTGTTATGTAACACTTATCCTCCACACTCAACTCTTTCTTCTTCTATTACCATTCTATTTTAAAAAGAAGAAGACAAATCGAATACATATGGCCCGAGAACTCTTTCTCCATCTCTTTGTTGCATCTTTAGAAAGATGTTGAGTAATTGTCTACATATGACCCAAGAACTCTTTCTTCTTCTCTTATTACCATTCTATTTATAAAGAAGAAGACAAATCGAATACATATGGCCCAAGAACTCTTTCTCCGTCTCTTTGTTGCATCTTTAGAAAGATGTTGAGTAATTGTCTACATATGACCCAAGAACTCTTTTTTCTTCTCTTATTACCATTCTATTTAAAAAGAAGAAGACAAATCGAATACATATGGCCCGAGAACTCTTTCTCCATCTCTTTGTTGCGTCTTTAGAAAGATGTTGAGTAATTGTCTACATATGACCCAAGAACTCTTTCTTCTTCTTCTTTATCATTCTATTCAGGAAACCATTTGCAAAAGATGGTAGTTAAACAACATATGTCACAAGAACTCTTCTATTAATACCATTCAGATTATAAAGATGTTGGCAAATCGGAAACTTCTTGCTCAAGAATTTCTCATTCTCTTTTAGCCAATCTCTTTAAGAAAATGCTGTCAACTCTGTCTTCACCCACTTCTCCTCTTCCATTTGGAAAGTTGATAGCAAATTGGACCAAGAACCTTCTCTTCTTCACGATATCATATATGGGAAACCATTACAAAATGACGGTAAATCGACCACATGTGTCCCAAGAACTCTTTCTTCTTTTCTTCTGTTCTCTATAGGATACTTTCTTCAAATCACTTTAAAAACATTTTGACAACTCTTCTTCTCCCATTGTATTTATTAAGATGATGGCAAATCAGATAAATACGTCCCAAGTACTCTCCCTCTTCTCTATCACTCTATTTATGAAGTTATTTCAAATATACAGGAAACCATTTGCTAAAGATGGCAGTTAAACAACATATGTCACAAGAACTCTTTTCTTCTCTAATTACCATGCTATTTATAAAGAAGAAGACAAATCAAATACATATGGCCCAAGAACTCTTTCTCCATCTCTTTGTTGCATCTTTAGAAAGATGTTGAGTAATTGTCTACGTATGACCCAAGAACTCTTTCTTCTCCTCCTTTATCATTCCATTTAGAAAGGTGGCAGTTTATCTACATAGGCCTTTTTCTCCTCCTCTTCTTTTCAATATCTTTAGAAAAATGTTGGATGTTCATTTTCGTCTTCTTTCTCCCATTTTATTTACAAAGATGATGGCAAATCAGATAGATATGTCCCGGAACTCTTTTTTTCCCTCTCTAGCATTCTATTTATGAAGGCATTTCAAAGACAAGGCAGTATCACTACATATGTCCCAAGAACTCTTTCTTCTTCTTCTCCTTCTCGTGCTTTTTCGAATGGAGCATCATTTTGCTCCTGGTGAGGAACCTTTTGTGGCAGACCTGGCACTCGTGCGGCTTATCACCCATGTGCATCTTGAAGTGCATCATCAGGTTGTTCTTCTGGGTGAAGCTTTTCGAGCATATTTCGCACTGGTAGGGTTTCTCCCCCGTATGTATCTTCTCGTGCCTGTCGAGATCAGCTTTCCTATAAAAAGACGAGCCGCATTCGTTGCAATTGAAGTTTTTTATACCTGAAAAGGTATAAGGTAATAGGGTAAATATTAAAATTGCACAGCTTGGCGCAATCCTCATGATCATAGGAGGGTTTAGAGCATAAACCCAACATGCTGTCTGTTTAACAACACACTGGCTTTTGCAAAAATTGTAAGAGGCTTGAAAGAGGTTTTTTTTTAATTGCCAACAGGTTAGCCCGAAGCCTTCCAACAATCAAATTAGAATTAAACCCTGGACCACTGGACCCTGGACACTCACGTATATATGTATATACGTCAGTCGCGGCTGACAACCGTACACTAGTCAACGAGTAAACGTCTAAACGAGCTGCCTCACTTTCGGTGTATTTCAATCTCTTTTCTACAATGATATCGTAGCTGACAACCGTAAGATAGTCAACGAGCAAGCGCCTTAAATAAACTAAAATTTTACTCATTTGTGAACTGTTAGGTTATGTTAGGTTATATGACCTTGATATTACTGTAATACATACCCTTGTGTGATAAGCTGTGTATGCTGAGGTGTCCGAGCTGTGTGTATGTCTTGCCGCATGTAGTGCACATATACGGCCGCTCTCCTGTGTGTGTGCGTTTATGCTTCTTGAGCTCGTAACCAGTTTGGAATGTCTTCCCACACACATCACACGGTTGAGGTGCTTTTGGTGTGAAACGCTTACGTCGTTTTCTGTAAAACATTGCTTTACTTTAGGAAAGCCTGATGCAAGTGGCCACGTTGACCTTGGCGTCCAGGACTGTACTAATTTAACACAATATACGATACATAAACGGAAAACGGTCAGCTAATGCGAGCCATTTTTACCGTCACATCGGCCTTGGCTGCTCTGACGAGGGCCGTTTACTGTGACGTTCGATACACGGACAAAAAAATAAGAGACATTGGAAAAAGTTTCATTTTTTCAAATAAACTTTACAACTTGTGCAAAAAGAAGTAAAAATTTTGCAAGTGGAAGAGTAGAAAGAATTTGTATACTTGGGATCTAAATTTACAAAAGATGGAACATGTGAAAGTGATATTGAAAGGAGAGTGAATGCAGGGAATATGGTAAATGGTGCTCTGCATGCTTTTATGAATAGCCAGATGGTGTCTCAAAGGGCTAGACTGGCAGTGCATGCTGGAGTGTTGGTGCCAACACTTATGTATGGTAGTGAAAGTTGGGTATGGCAGAAGAATCACAAAAGTAAAATAAATGCGGTAGAGATGAGAGCGTTGAGAAGCATGAGTGGATTAAAACTGAGTGACAGAGTAAGAAATAGTGTGATAAGAGAACGTTGTGGTATAAAAGAAGACGTAGTGACTAAAATTGAGAAAGGTATGCTTAGATGGTTTGGGCATGTAGAGAGAATGAACGAAAGGAGACTGACAAAAAGGATTTATGAGTCAAGAGTGAATGCGAAAGTTGGAAGGGGAAGACCAAGGCGAACGTTCCTGAGGCCAAGTCAAGAGTACTCTAAACCGACTAAATTGTATGAAAGGTTGTGATGAGAATGGAAGAAGCGAAGGAGATATGCAAGGATCGTGGCAAGTGGAAGGACGTTGTCTCTGCCTACCCCTATGGGAATGAGGCGTGATGCGATGTATGTATAAAGATGGGATTACAGTCAAGCACTAACCTGTCAAAACACCAAAAAAATAGTAACGTTAAGCTAATTTCTTTAATGCAAGAATATAGGATATATTTCTCACTTCTTAGGCTCTTCTAAGTCAGGGTCCTCATCTGATATTTCAATGACCTCACATTTTATGATTATCTCTTCGACCGGCTGCAGCATCATTTCCTCCATTTGATTCGCTGAAATAGATTGATAATTATATACAGGGTAGCTACAAGCGCTTTCAGAGGCGCTGACTCATACAACGACCAGTTGCGGAGGACCAGGACTCGCCGACAGAGCTCTGATCGAAAAATGGAGGGAAGATCTTGGGTCTCCAACTAGCTCACCAGGTTTGTTTTTTTTTTATGGGTGATAGGCATGCGCTTGGGTGCTATCACACCTGATGTTAAGTGTAGATGCAGCCTAAGGTGGACCTCGCTTGCCTAAGAGGTGCCTATTTACTCTGACTTTGAAAATACAGGGATCGTAGGAGTCTGGGATAACAGAAGCCGCTTAGGCGTTCTACTCCTTAGCAGTGCGAAACAGTCCTTGAATATTTGAGAGGTGCACTCTGAGTCAGTGGATAGACAGCCACTGTGTAAACTTCTTTTTATTTCTTACGGTCATTTTCATTTAACAAGGAGTGAAAAGGGAATGAGGAGTGGTAGTTGTACGAGACGCCATAATCATTACATCGTGACCCTCGAAAAGAAACGGAGTTTGAAATAGCCTCAACTGGAGAAAGCGGGTACGCCCGAACTCCCCTAGAAATCGCCATCAGGCCTCTCCCCGGTCGCCAACAAGCATGATGGAACCAATTTAGGATTTTTTGCTAGGCAGCGCAGCAGCCTTTCTTAGGTGGCTTTCCTATTACTTGGGCCTCCTAAAACCAGCGGTCGGCCAGCGGTGCACCGCTACCCTCCAAATTGAGACCACCGACATCGTGATATTGAAGAGCGGAACCTGTCTTTAATTGCAGCGCTACTGTACACACCCACTCCCCATTACCTACAATCTGTTGCAGGTGCTGTCCGGCCATGGTTGCTTCGGCAAGTACTTGCACCAGGTCGTTGGCCGTGAGGAAACGCCCGCCTGTCATGAGTGTGGTAGTCCTGTAGATACGGCGCACCATAGCCCAGCGGCATATCTTGTTGTCGCTGGTTAGAGGAGATTTTTCACTGGAGAGCATAATTGGTGTAATGCTTGCCAGTGAAGTTGCCTTCTTTTGCGAGATCGTCATCTCTCTAAAGGAGGCAAATGAGAGACTAAGGGAGCAAGAGTCTGAAGCTCTCCCTCTCCGCCAGAGGAGGCTGGCAGATTTCGCACATATGCGTTTCATGTTTCACCATATTCAGTGGTAGATCCTCTTAGTTGGTGTCATCCGGGTCACTAAAGTGGAATGCAAATAGGGAACCTCTAGTGATCTCACTCATGGATGAGGAGGGATCCATTGGGATTTAGTGGGTATTCTGTAATCTATAAGTCCCACACTCCCGATTGGAAAATCTGTCATCAGGGTGAGTAAAGCGATATGTAATATGTATACAAAGTTACCTTTGTAAAATAAGTTTGGCAACCTTTTAAAGTCCCGCTGGTTGGCATGCACCTCCTCACTCAAACGAAATTAGTTCAGATAAAGTCAAGTTAGAGAATGCAACACACAAAATTCACACTTCTGGGGTTCGAAACCCTGCTAGCAAAGCGAGTACTCGGAATACTGCACGAGCAAGGTTACAAGAAGCTGTATAGCAACCTTTAAGCTCCTGCTACTGGGAACATTGGTCTAGTGACTGCCTCATTGGTCTAATGGTTAACATGTTTGACTACAGACATGAGGTACTCGGTTCGAGTCCTGGGTCAGGCCAATTTGAAATCAATAATGAGTTTGCTAATAAGAGTTTCTCAATATTTTCCCGAAGTTGAGAAAAATTTGGCGGTGTGATCCACCCCTGTGCCTCGTAGAACATGTTAAGCCGTCGGTGCTGCGCCATGTCAAGGATAAGAGAATACACTTGTGTACTATGCCTGCCAATTCACAGTGGAATAGAGTGGTGGGTCTATGCTCCGAGTACCCACTCTCATATGAGCGAGGAGGCCTGTGCCCAGCAGTGGGACGTTAATAGGCTGCCACTTTACTGGGAACATGCCTCCATACTCAAACAAAAAATGGCCATTCTGATATATTGTGTAGACACTATCAAGATGTATAAATATATAAATAGTCCTCATATTCTACTTACTTAAGTTTGCAAAATTAAATATTTAAATAAAATTATACTATTAACATGAAACTACATATTACATAGCATACATAGCTTCTTATTATTACTTGATAGATTCCCTAAAAAATTGTTGTAGAAACAAAGTAGAATGTTTTATCGACAAGAAAACATTTAACCGATTTTTTAAATTTCTATACAATTCTTACTTTTTAAAAATTATGTGGCATATTCCCATATATCTTTTGGTAACCTATTAAAAAAATTAATAGCCATCATGCAAACACTTATTAAAAAAAGAACTTTTATGTTCGGAAGCTCTCTTTAAAGCATTCTCCCTTAACCATTTTAAAAAGATTTTGATTATTTTAGTTTAAAAACAATGTTAGTTCATGTACATTTAACAACGTAAATTACCTCTTATAGAATTAGAGGACTTCCATCTAAGATTATCAAGAGCGATCGCAGTACAGCGCTAATATGTCAGCAATAAAAAGAAATACAATCAAAATGTTAATTCCTACGCAATCTGATTCTAATTATAACATAAAAAGAAACCTTTATACTATTTTAAGTGAGCTTACAACAGGCGTTGGGAAAATTAACGCAAAATCAATTCAATTAAAATCTTAACATTTGATGAAACTACTAAGAGCTTAAAACAATGTATTTAAACTGCACTAGCTTAAAAGTATTTTATTAACAATTTAAACAAAATATATATATAGAGACCGTGAAGTCATATTGGTTATATTTATTGCTTACACTCACCAAACTTGTTTGACAACTTTGTAAAGGTTTTATATAAAAAGAATTAACACGTACATTTGAGTTAAATATAAACAATTATACTCGTAGCTACATGTTTAGTCAGGTTTTAAATTAAAATTTATCACTTAACGTTGAATTTCTTATTAATTTCAATCGAAAAACGTAATGTTTACTTGTACGTAAAAAATCTGAATTTTTTACTAACATTTTGACAGCTAAAAAATGTTGCCAATGGAAATATTGACATTTCTACCAAGTCCAACAATTTTTTTTTAAATTTGTTTACTGCTGTCTAAAAATTCATTTTTCAATAAGAGAAAAATCGAAAAATAAACTACAATTCATCGCAATATATAATAAATAACATTTTATATATCCGCAATAATATTCACTCACACAGCAAAAAGAACTAAATGCATAATTTTAATACAAAAACTAAAACAAATTTAAAATGCTATATTTTAGAGTGAAGAAGGTTAAGAAATCATTTGACGGGTTGAACATATGCATGTTAAATAAGATACCGCAATCAGTTTTGTGTTTGCCTCCACATAGTTTCAAGAAATATTTCAAAGACATCCTTTTACAAAAGACATATAATGTGGAAGATTATTTTAGCTATAAAAATGTTTGGATTTGATTCCAGTTCCACACAGAAGCCATATGTATCACATTCTCACCTACAATGCTAATTTTAAAGAAGTAACCTCTGAGTGGGGTGTAAGGGGGAAACGCGTCCCAGTCCGTTTCTCCAAACGCCAACCTCACCTGCACGCGGTGCACCCTGCTCCTACCGACGAGGCTCTGGCGACCGAAAAAATGGCGGTATAACCATTCTATATAGCTGACCTAAATACCACAGACCGATAACGGGCAGCAGCGTTATCGGTGCGAGAAGGTCAGCACTGCGATCACCAACCCGCCTGCCAAGCGTGGTGATTATCGGCAGAAACCACAAATGACTAAAACAAGGCAGCAACGGCCCCCAGTCCCCGGCAGCCCCGCTATTCCTAGCTCTGGCAGCGGTTATGGTAACGGCGGGGCAGGGGGTGCTAAGAATCTCCGGAAGAGATTCCGCTGCCAACCCCGACGACTTGACCTGGCAACATACAACGCACGCACTTTGAGGACCGACGAAAAGATCTTCGAACTGGAAGAAGCAGTAAACAAGTTACACTGGGATATTATAGGATTGTCCGAAGTCCGTAGAGAGGGGGAGGACACGATAATCCTCGAATCCGGTAACTTGTTTTACTACCGGGAAGGTGAAGTTCAATCTCAAGGTGGTGTCGGATTCCTTGTCCACAAATCCCTCGTCAACAGCATTGTAGAAATTAACAGCGTGTCCAACAGGGTAGCGTACCTGATACTCAGAATCACCAAACGGTATTCGCTGAAGGTCATCCAGGTTTACGCACCCACATCATCACATCCGGATGAGGATGTAGAGGTTATGTATGAGGACATATCCAGGGCCATGCATACCTCTCGGACATTCTACAATGTTGTGATGGGAGATTTTAACGCAAAACTCGGCGAACGAAGTGGGGCAGAGTTGAGAGTGGGGCAATATGGCTATGGGCAACGGAACCAGAGGGGACAGATGCTCGCTGATTTCATGGAAAAGGAGGGACTCTACATGATGAACTCCTTTTTCAAGAAACAGCCGCTCCGAAAATGGACCTGGCTGAGTCCCGATGGTTCCACGAGAAATGAGATAGACTTCATCATGTCTACGAAACGGAACATATTCAATGATGTCTCTGTGATCAGTAAAGTGAAAACTGGGAGCGATCACCGCATGGTAAGAGGCACATTGAATATCAACGTCCATCGAGAACGGTTCAGACTGGTGAAGTCTACGCTCCGACCTACTCGTGCCCAAATCCAAGACCCCGAGAGCTTTCAACTAGAGCTGCAAAACCGCTTCGACGGCCTTGAAGAATGCGAATCTGTGGATGAGGTTAACAATAGGCTAGTAGAAACTGTTCATATGGTTGGGACTAAGTACTTCAGAGCCCGTAAAAAGAAAACCAAGAGATTCTCTGACTACACTCTCAATCTCATGGAGCAAAGACAGACAATGAGCTTACAGTCAGCAGCGGACGCGTCCGATTACCGGCGTATCAACAGACAGATCTCCAAATCACAAAAACGTGATCTGCGAACCTTCAATACGGAGCGCATCAAAGACGCTATTGAACGCAATAAAGGCTCCAAAGTGTTCGCAAGAGACCTGTCTATTGGTCAGCGCCAGCTTACGCGGCTGAGGACCAGTGATGGCAAGCTCATTGCGTCGAAACCAGAGATTTTGAGCGAGGTCGAGAATTTCTATGGACAGCTATACTCATCGACTGTCAAGCCTATTGACTGTTTGGCTGCAGATCCCAGAGCCAAACTAACCCGACACTACACTGAAGACATCCCGGACGTCAGTCTGTACGAGATTAGTATGGCTCTCAAACAGATGAAGAACAGCAAGGCACCAGGTGATGACGGAATCACAGCAGAACTCCTGAAGGCGGGTGGAAAACCGGTACTCAAAGTCCTTCAGCGAATGTTCAATTCCGTCATCCTCGATGGCACAGTGCCGGAGGCATGGCATAGGAGCGTGGTGGTTCTGTTTTTCAAGAAAGGCGACAAGGCCTTATTGAAGAACTACAGACCTATCGCGCTGTTAAGTCATGTCTACAAACTGTTCTCGAGAGTCATTACGAATCGTCTCGTTCGCAGATTTGACGACTTCCAGCCTCCCGAACAAGCCGGTTTCCGAAAAGGCTTTAGTACCATAGACCACATCTTTACGCTGCGGCAGATTATACAGAAGACCGAAGAGTATAATCGGCCACTTTGCTTAGCGTTCGTGGACTATGAGAAAGCCTTCGATTCGGTGGAAACATGGGCCGTGTTGAGATCTTTACAGAGATGCCGAATTGACTACCGGTACATACACGTGTTGAAGTGCTTGTACGAAAACGCCACCATGTCAGTCCGTATACAGGACCAAAGCACAGCGTCTATCCAACTGCAACGTGGAGTGCGACAGGGAGATGTTATCTCCCCGAAGCTTTTCACTGCGGCGCTGGAAGACCTTTTTAAGCTTTTGGAGTGGAACGGACTGGGCATCAACATCAACGGCGAGTACATCACTCATCTACGGTTTGCCGATGACGTAGTCATTATGGCAGAGACTCTCGAAGATCTCAATACAATGCTGGATGACCTCAGCAGAGTTTCTCAACAGGTGGGCCTGAAAATGAACATGGATAAGACGAAAATTATGTCTAATATCCATGTACCGCCTCACCCAGTCATCGTTGAGAACTCAGCTCTCGAAATTGTTGACGAGTACACATACCTGGGACATATAGTCCAGCTAGGTAGATCCAATTTCGAGAAGGAGGTCAACCGCCGAATCCAACTCGGTTGGGCTGCGTTCGGGAAGTTACGCCAGATATTTTCGTCTGATAACCCTCAGTGCCTGAAGACCAAAGTCTTCGAACAGTGCGTGTTGCCAGTGATGACCTACGGTTCTGAGACATGGTCGCTGACTATGGGCCTCATGCGGAAGCTCAGAGTCACTCAGCGTGCGATGGAGAGGGCTATGCTCGGAGTTTCTCTACGTGATCGAATCAGAAATGAAGAGATCCGTAGTAGAACCAGAGTCACCGACATAGTCCTGCGAATCGCGAACCTGAAGTGGCAATGGGCGGGGCACATAGTCCGAAGGACCGATGGACGTTGGGGGCCAAAGGTGCTGGAGTGGCGACCCCGCACCGGACGGCGCAGTGTAGGGAGACCCCCCACAAGGTGGACCGACGACATAAAGAGGGTCGCCGGTAGCCGCTGGAGCCAGGCGGCGCAAGATCGGGCCTTGTGGAAGTCATTACGTGAGACCTATGTCCAGCAGTGGACGTCCGTCGGTTGAGGCGACGAACCTCTGAGTTTCTAGTCAGTTTCTCCTCAGCGGGCTCAACTTTCTGAACAGGTTTTAGATTTGTTACCAACGCACAGACTTCTAACTTCTAATATTGTCATTTTTTTGATAATTTTACTTCATTCATTAAATTTGATAATAATTTTAATTTAAATTAATTCCATTTATTCCTCCAAGTGGGTTAGATGCCTTTTCGTCGTCGTCGTCGTCTCAACCAATGGACGTTCACTGCTGGACAAAGGTCTCTCTTAATGAATTCCCATGGGCCCGATCTTGCGCCGCTTGTATCCAGCGGCTGCCAGCGACCCGCTTGATATCATCGGTCCACCTGGTGGGGGTCTGCCGACACTGTGTTTTCGGGTGCGAGGCCGCCACTCTAGCACCTTCGGGCCCCAACGTCCATTTAAACAAATCCATTTAATCGATGCCTTTTAATAAACATTATTATTTAAAACTTATGCTTTAATAAACTAATATGTATATCAAATAATAAAGGTGTAGTAGAAAATTAAATTGATGGCAACATAAATCACTGCACTTAAAAATACAGAACGATGTTTTTTTATGAAGAAGTTTTTTTAAAAAAAAAATTAAAAAGACCAGTTGCATTATTGATATGATTTTATTACGTGCTGCATTTTTAAATAATATACGCTAACCCCATAATAGAAGACGTATAAACTAACACACAAAAGCTTAATATTAAGATGAAATAAAAATATAATTAAACACAACAAAGACCTTCTTGGAGGGAACCTTTTCCAAATTCCAATCATTTAAAAGCCTTAATTCATACATTTTATATTTTTAAATGACTCATCCCTAGAAATAGAGAAATTAAGAATTCACATTTGTAGGTAAATCAATAAAAAAATACCTAGTAGTCACGATACACGACCTTACAGTATAATACGACTAAATTAGAAATCCCTATTTGAGTATTCCACATTTTCAAGATGGCAAACCTAATACTTTGATCCAATTTATTGTCAAATAAAATTAAGCCTTAACCAGTTACTTTAAAGTATATTTTGAAGCAACAATAACAGTAATAAATATTTTATAACAGTAACAGATATCTATGTTATTTTAAAATGTACTTTAGACAATAAAATTAAGGCACGTTTTCCTTTACAATAAAATATATCGAATATAACTTTGCTTTTCACAAGTTTACTTTTATTGTCATATGAAATTAAAACTTAATACATTACGTTAAAGTACCCTATTGAATAACAACTTTATATAAATAGCGATAACAGTAACTTATATTTAGTAACAGTAACATCTATGTTTATCATTTGAAAATGTACTTTATTGTTATCTTAATAAGGTTTGATTTTCTTTACTATAAAATGTATCGATTCATTAACTTTGCCTTTGGCATGTTTACGTTTACGCAACATGTCCGGTTATTTGTTAATCGGGTCGACAATGATGTCATAGCAGCTTATTTTAAATGTGACGTATTCTATTTCCACATTGGATACCGTACGCGAAAGTGCGTTTAGTGATAATTCAGTGTTTATTTAGTGCATTAGTGTAAAAAAATACAATAAAGTGTTGGAGATGTCGTACTACGACTACAAAATTGCCGGTGAGTAAAACCTTATACTTATTGTCAACAGTGTGTTCTATTTCCGAAATTACTTTTTAATATATCATTTATCTGGATACCTTAATAATTTACAACATCGAAATAAATAATTTTACAAAAATAATATTAAAATTGTAATAAATACTGATTAAAATACTTATTTTTGTCTGTTTACACATGAGCGTTATTTTTTTAATTTCCTATATTTATTAATAATAAGTATTTATATATAAATACAAATTAAAATATCTTTTTTATCCTGTAATTAAATATTTTTAAAGTGTATTTATTGCAATATATATATCATATATTGATATTTGATACACAATTTGATTATTTATGCACTGAATATAGCGGCTTTTATTATATTTCATATATTTACATAAGTAGTTTCGTGAAATAAGGATTTATATGTAAATACAGATTAAAATACGTATTTTTTTTTGTAAATTTACACACGTGTAGAGTGTAATTTTTGTATTATACATTGGTATTTAAGTAAAACTTGTAAGTTGATGCACAATCTGAATAATTATGCATAAAACATGTATAAGTAAAGAACAGCTGTTCAGGATGATGTCATCCAACGTTACGTTACTGCATTTGTTAATCGATTAACATTGCATCAAAGGTTTGTGTATTTCATTAAATAATATAAGAATACGGTTTATATATAAAAACGAGTTACTGTTCATTTGCAAGATTTAAACGGTGAGTAAGTATGAAAAAGTTGTTTGAAATATATTAAAAAAACAATTTCACTTTCCTTTTGAAACTGTTCCTAAATGTCAAAAGTTTGATGTTAGACCCTTCGTTCAGAAATTAAATTAACTTTAAAAGAATATTTTAGTTTTTTTTTTCGAAGTGAAAGTTCTAAACGCGTGCTTAGCATCACGGAGATGTGCAGCGTTTTTTATGCTAATTCGTTTGAAGGTTAGGTAGTTTTTGATATTTACAAATAACATGTGGCATTTTGATTTGTTTAATAATTTAATATACCATTTATCATAAAATAAACTTATTTCATAAATTCCTAAAAAAACACGTAACATTTTTATTTACAATTCGTCTTTTGTAATTTCAATAAATTATTTGTATATAATAAACAAGACATAAAAATTAGTTAAAGACATTGACAACCAACAGTTTCTGAACGCAACTATAATAATTGACGGACTTTCACGGGAATTTGGAAGTAAAGTTTGCGTTCCGATTAAGTTTTGGCCGCATTTTTAAGTAAAGTAAAGCTTGCTTGAAATACAATATTAACTGAAACTGTTACTGTATAATGGAAAGTAAAAAATCATTATGTGAATATAAATTTGCTCATTAAATTATACAGTTAGGGTAAAAGGACCGGATTCCATTTTCAACATTAAATACTTTCTCTTACAGTTTCGTTACAAAAGGTTCAATGTTTCTTTTGTATTTATTATATTTATTGAAGATGTCCTTTATTGTCTACGTCTATTATTTTTTAATATATTCGCAAGCAAAGGCTACAATGATCTTCGGCCGAAAAGTCGTATTTTTATTTAATGTTTCTAAACTTTTAATTTAGTTTGTCGAAAATAGCCTATATATTGTTTATAATAGAAAAATAGTCAGCTTTTTTGAACAATTTCTTTTAATTTTTAGTTTAATTTCGTACGTAAAGGCTACGGCCATGTTCAGCCTAACATAAAACCTTCTTTATATATATTTTCATAATATTTCATGTAGCTTTTAATAAAAATTGCTTTTATCAATTCGAAATATCAAGTTTATATATACTAATATAATAAATACGAAAGTAATTGTGTTAAGTTTTCAATTATCAAACGGCAGAAATGATTTTGATGAATTTAATGCCGAAACGACAATAAGAAACAACAAATTTGTTATAGTGAGTGAACCTTAAAAGATAGATGTATACTATTGAAGACTTATTTGTAGAACATTTCAAGAGGAACAAATCTCTCATACATAATTTTTACATAACTGTAACCGTTTACGCAGCGCACGCAGCAGAAGCTCGCAAAACCAATACATTTCCCCCGTTTTTGCAACATTTTTTATTTTAGCCCCGCCCCTATTGATCGTATCTTGGTGTTATATAGCCTGTAGCCTTCCTAAATAAATGGGCTATCTAATTCTGAAAAAGTTTTTCAATTACCACCAGTAGTTCCTGAGATAAACGTGTTTAAAGAAACACTTTATAATATGAGTTTAATTTATTTTAGAACAAATTCGGTTAGTATAAAAAAGGTTATAGTGAGTCAACCTTTAAAGATATACCTATACTATGGTAGACTTATTTGTAGAGCACTTTAAGAGGAACAATTTCCTCATACATAATTTCTACGTAACATTAACCGTTAACGTAGCGCACGCAATGGAAGTTAACAAAGGTTATTTTTTCCAGTTTTTGCAACATTTTTCTTTGTTACTCCGCTATTTTTTATCGTATAGTGATGTAATATAGCCTGTAGCCTTCCTAAATAAATGGGCTATCTAAAACTATGAGAATTTTTCAATTCGAACCAGTAGTTTCTGAGATAAGAGCGTTCAAACAAACACTTCAGTACCTACAGTAATTTCCTTATCGTACGTAGCACTGGCAATGTAATCGCTATATTTAATCTACTTTATTGTGTCTAGATATTAGAATTTCCTTATTCCTAGCCTTGTTTTAATTGTTGACTATTGTTTAACCTCGACTTTACTCGTGTTATGTTAAGTTTTATACAAAAAGCGATGTTTCTCATTAAAACATTAATGTTTAAATGGGACCAATTCAGTTATATATGATTTAAATACAGCTGCTATAACTATTTGAAGTTTAGACAAAACCACGGGGAAAAGGTGTTTATAAACAGCAAAAAAAACGAGGAAAAAATTTGTTTAAGTGTTAAATAATGCTTTTAAATGTTAAAAAACTGATTAAATGCGCCTTCGTCCATTTACTTCCGTCCATATACATTTGACACACGTATCGATTGACATTTTAAAATTCATTATATCTTTTGAATGGATTGACCGATTTTAATAATTCAAAAAGTATTTTATAGCTATTGAAACGGTCTTTAATTAAATATTAATAGAATAATTATTAATATACAGGTATTATTAATATGGCTTGATTATTGTCGGCACTTTTAAAATGTAGAAAAGTGGTTATAGTGGCGTAACTACAGTAGATAGACAGATGGTATTACAGACTTTTTTGTAGATATTAATACCTTCTATAATATTGTAGAACATTTTTTTGTTCTATCATCAATAGTTTCCCCAGCAAACGCTATGAGAGATTTTTCTTGACTGATTTTTTCACACCTCGGGTTACATTATTGCATTTTGCTTAGGGATCCCTGTTTTTTTAAGAAAATAATATAGTTTATATTACTCTGTGAAAATGCAGCTTTCTAATGGTGAAAGAATTTTTGAAATCGGTCCACTAGTTTTTGTGTGAAAACGTCACAAACATGGTTGCATACAGCTAGTGATGATGTTTACATATTTTGTCTCTTGGATAAAATAATCACAATTTAAAGTAGCCCATATCGCTTATAAGGCTCTAGACTATCTGTGTACAAAATTTCATTCAAATCGGTTCAGTAGTTTTGTCGTGAAAGCGACAGACAGCTACTTTCGCACGAAAAACACTTTTTTTACCGGTTTTATACACTTTTTGCGGATCCCTAAGCATTTTTTTTTTAAATTTTTTCATAAATAGAAAGCAGCTATTAACCTTTTCTTTATATAAAAAAAGAAATTTCGTAAAAACACTAGATTTATTGCCCGTATACAGTTCACACGTACCAGATTAGCAACAAACCGCCTTGACCCACTAGCATTGTTTGTGTAATGATCCTAAATGTGAATCATGTAGGGTTGCCACATAACATGGACGGATAAATTTAGAACGGCCTTTTTTTTCGCTGGGAAATGCTTTTACGCACCCCGACTTAGCAAGAGTCGGGAGTGTCCTAAAACCCAGCGGTCCCACATCATCCTAATGTGGGATACCAGCGACTCGCTTGCGCAATCCAATATGGTGTCCCGGATGAAGCCGAATCAAGACTCAATCGAAAACAAAACCCGAATCAAGGCTGTGGGACGAGGCGCGCAAATCCACGCCATCTGCCGCCCAACCTTCGGCGACGTATAGCAGGGGCATCAGGAGCAACCTCCCGCTCAACATTTTCGCAAAAGGAGAGATTGGCTCTCCACCCTGCTTCGCTAGCGACCATTGCGCGGGCAATGCTAGTCAACGAGAGGTCTCCGCCAATCAACGACACCAAGAGATGCCGCTGTGATACCCACGCCGAACATTCTGCCAAAATATGGTGCGCCGTATCAACGGGGTCACCGCACGCGTGGCAAACGGGCGATCAAACAATTTATTAATTAACTCGGATTATAATGTTCAATCACTCAAGGTTCCCGATATCAATTTACACGAACTCAATAATAAAAATAACTAAAAACGCGTCAGTTTTAATAGTCGACCGCACCGGCGGGCCGTCACCCGAGAACTGCCGAGAGACTTGCGCCGGACTGCTACTTATTGACTCTGTCCCACGCCGGTAAACAGATGGCGCCAGCATTCCACAGACTATTGCATTTCGACATATATTTTATTAAAGACCAATTCAATAAATATAAAATATTTTTGAAAATATCAAAATCGGACATTCCTTTTAAAAGATATAACGAATTTAAAAATGTCAACTTCACTGTTTTACCACCCTTTAAAACACGAAGCAGCTGGAAAGATTGTATATCCACAAAATTGTTCCGTTCGTTAAAGTTATCTCGTATTGCATAACATTAAGTAATAATGCACAACGTTTTTAGGTTTTTTAAGTGTTGCCGCTATATTATTTCATAACTCCCAACATTTCAAAGCTATCAGTGTTCTCACCCAACTATCTTTAGTCTAACACACGTGATACGCATACCATTCGCCCTTTGACATTCGTCATACATGTTGCTTTCGCGATGTAAACTACCACTAATATTGGGATAAAGAAGTCAAGAACTATGCGGGTAACACCACAGGGAACAGCTAGTGTTATATAAATGGAGAGCAGTAAGCTGTGATTTAGTCCTTCATTGGCCAAGATCATTTAAAATAAGAATTAATAATAATATTTATAATATATATGTCGGAGAATGAGAGAGAACGGAGAAGCATAAAGCACAGGGGCGTAGGGTTCTCCGCCGACATCGTTATTAATTTCTTATACTGTGGGAGTTAGTGGGTATTGTTGGTGCAATCAAACACTTTATTAATTAACTCGAGTTATAATGTTCAATCACTTAATGTTCCCGATATCAATTTACACAAACTCATTAACATTAATAGCTAGGAACGCGACAGTTCCAACAGTAGACCGCTCCAGTCGAGCGCCACTTGACAACTCCCGAGAGACTCCTGCCGGACTGCCATCATTGTCTCTGTCCCACGCCTATAGATGGCGCCAGCGTTTCACAGACATCTGCCCTCCGACATATATTAGTCTGAGAAAGAAGAAGCATAGCTTCCCGCCGGTATCTTCATTAGTGGGTCCTTAATTCAACCTCCAAAGTGTGGGCGTCTGTGGGTAATGTTGGTGCAATATATATCGTATTGTAAGTCCTATTTTTAATTTTTCCATTTTTATGCTGACTGACGGAATTTGTAATAGGACTGGATTTTATATTTTGATATCACTGACACGTAGTTATGTTAACATTTACTTATTTTTTTTTTATCGTAGTGACCTGTTGTTTTAATTTATATATTCTGTGGCGTTCCCGGGGGTCACAGCTGAAAATTGTTCAGCATCGTGTGTTTCAAAACACACGACAAGAGCTGGAAAGGGTTTACAGCTGTAAACCCTTTCCAGGTGGTGTTACAGACAGTGATACTGTATAGCTATATTGAGATTACTGTATGTAATGAATAAATGCTTTTTCTTTCATTCAATCAATCACTTAATGTTCCCGACATCAATTTACAAAAGTTTCAATAGTCGACCGCTCTGGCCGATCGTTACTCGAGAACGCCGCCGGCCCGTGACTCGTTGACTCTGTCCAGAAACTATTTGATCCCGACTTATATAAATGTTTGTTACGACATCACATTACAAATGTTTGAATTTCTCATCTTCTCTGTATTTTAATGTAAACCTTCCTCTTGAATCGCTCTATCTATTGCTGGAAACTGCATCAAAATCCGTTAGGTATTTTAAAAGTTATAATCGAGATACTATGTAAAGATTTAAATTAAAAGTTGACAGCCCTATGATATTACGTAACACGTGCACTGTATGATGGAGGACTGCTTTAAAATAAACAATATTGGATACAAACGTTTGATGAAATCAACTTTACTGGCTTTATTTTTAAATTACATATATAACTAGCTGTGCCTGTGACTTCGTCTGTGTGTAATAGTATTTTCGTGAAGCACTTCGAAGTGAAACTTCTTTAGTATCGTTGTGATTTGAAACTGGAAAAAAAGGGGAAAGAGACACAAATACGAAAATGTGTAGGCAAAGAGTGAGACAGATATATACATACTATTTTATATTATCGGTCTCTCCTCTATGCGCTATGCTTCGTAGTATTATAGTAAAAGTAAGTAGCAGCCCTTTAACGTCCCACTGCTGGGCACAGGCCTCCTCACTCCAAGGAGAGAGGGTTTTTAGAGCATAGTCCCACCACGCGTCTCCACTGTGGATTCGTAGTATTCTTATCCTTTAATTATGTGTCGTTGTTGTTATGTATGTTGTAGACCAGGGGTACCCAAACACCGGCCAGCATCCACATCAGCGTGGATTTATTCTGTGTCATTGTTTATTAGTTCAGGGATAGCCAACTAGCGACCATCGGGCCGCAGGTTGACGACCCCTTAGCAACAGTACACTTACTTCACAAAGTGGATTTATTCGGGGACGTTGTTTAATAGATCAGGGGTAGCCAACAAGCGGTCCGCAGACCGCAGGTTGTCAACCCCTGGCTTAATGTCAACTTATATCAGAATCGATTTATTCTGTGCCGTTGTTTATTAATTCAGGGGTGGCCAACTAGCGGACCTCCGGCCGCAGGTTGACGATCCCCTCGTATGGGAGAGCGGAAGAAGGTTGTTCCAGTGACAGGTGTTTCGTGGAGTTCCGCAGGGGTCAGTGCTGAGTCCTGTTCTTTGAAATGTGGGTTTTGATTGGCTCCTGCGGTGTCCACTTCTAGCAGGGATGGGCGTACTATGCTATGCCGACGACACCCTCATCACGGCTCGTGGAAGAAATTTTGTGGAAGCAGCCCGACTAGCAGAGGTAGAGGGAGCCTTGGTTATGGACAGAATTCAAATGTTGGGTTTGGAGGTGTCTATAACCAAGACTCAGGCCTTGCTTTTCCATGGTCCTCGGAAGGGCCCCTCACGAAGAGCGACATTGTGTTTGAGGAATACGATTGTCGAGGTGAAAGCTCAGATTAAATATCTGGGCTTAATGTTGGACGAGCGTTGGAGTTTTCGAGCGTACTTCTCTTGGCTCACGCCTCGGCTTATAAGTGCAGCCTCCGCTCTGGGGCGGTTGTTGCCAAATGTAGGAGGTCCAGGGTCGCCCTGTAGGAGGTTATATGCTGGAGTAGTCTCTAGTATGGCACTGTATGGTGCACCCGTATGGGCGGATGCTCT
>JACTOM010000937.1:1674060-1695592 GCA_015832385.1 Elymnias hypermnestra
TAACCAACTAGCGGTCCGCGGGCCACAGGTTGCCGATCCCTGGCAACCTGTCTCCTTCCATCAGAGTGGATTTATTGTGTCGTTGTTTATTAGATCAGGGGTAACCAACTAGCGGTCCGCGGGCCACAGGTTGCCGATCCCTGGCAACCTGTCTCCTTCCATCAGAGTGGATTTATTGTGTCGTTGTTTATTAGATCAGGGGTAACCAACTAGCGGTCCGCGGGCCACAGGTTGCCGATCCCTGGCTAACTGTCTACTTCCATCAGAGTGGATTTATTGTGTCGTTGTTTACTAGATCAGGGGTAACCAACTAGCGGTCCGCGGGCCACAGGTTGCCGATCCCTGGCTTAATGTCTACTTACATCACAGTGGATTTATTGGGTCGTTATTTAATAGATCAGGGATAGACAACTAGCGGTCCGCAGGCCGCAGTTTTGCGATCATGTATTACAGAATTGTTGGTCGTTAAATCATTTATAAAAATGTATACTCACTCAATATAACCTTTTTTAATAAAGTAATGCATTTAGCAGGTTGGAGCGCTTCTACCTTGGATTATACCGTCACTTACCATCAGGTGTGACCAAAACGTTGTAATTATCATTAAAAGAGGTATCTTCCATATCCAGGTTTCGCTTTATAACGAGTTATAATCAAGTGTAATGCTTAATACGTGTCAAGTGCATCTGGCCTCTTGCGTCATATAAAACCGGTGTATACGAGTCGTGTTGGTTTGCACAAAAGCAGTTATATCGAGCGAACCTTAAAAGATAGATACACGCTATTTTAGACTTTTTTATAGAACAATTAAAGGCGAACAATTCTATCATACATGATTTTTGCGTAACTTTAACCGTTTATGCAAAACACACAATGGAAGTTTTCAAAAGGATAAAAAAACCTCGTTTTTGCAACATTTATCATTTTTATGCCACTCCTATTGGGTATAGCCTGATGAAATTAGCCTGTAGCCTTTTAAGATAAACGGGCTATCTAAAACTGAAAGAATTTCTCAAATCGGACCAGTAGTTCCAGAGATATTTGCGTTCAAACATACAAACTCACCTTTGTCTATCTATTCGCGATAAACTCAAAAACTACTGAAGAGATTTTCATGCGATTTTCACCAATAGATAGAGTAATTATCTAGAAAAGTTTCTGTATATAATTTATAAAGGTTTTTTTGTAAATTGATTGAAATATATCGATAAGTGTTGCAAGTGTGGAAAAAAGTGGAGTGTGGTAGCTTTTATCGAAAACGCTACCTAATCTCTTAGAGATATAACAAAACAATGTATGGTGGGTTAATACTTCAGTTATAGATCTACAAAAAAGTCTAAGACGACATACATCTATCTGTTAAGGACATCTCACTATATCCATTAAAAAAAGGTGGTCACGTAAAATATGGTTATTGTAATAACATTCATAAGTATGTTGTTAGAGAATCCGGCTCAAAGGACCAAAAAATTGGGGTCATAGCGTTTATAGATGGTACTTGCTTAATATTATTATGATCCTTTAGGATCGATATTTCTGGAAATATAATAAATATTAACTGTTAAATTCCAGGCACAGCCCCCCCACCCCCTCTAACGGACAAGCTGCGTTTATATCACGTGGAAATGAATCCATATGGTCATAGAGTGCTATTGATTTTGGAGGCGAAGAAGGCTAAATACGAAATCTACAAATTGGATCCATTAAACCTTCCCATATGGTTCAAAAACAAGAACCAAAGGTGTAAGTATAACCTTAACTGCCGAAGCGGGGGATTTGAAGTCCCCCATGACTTTCAATTTCATAACTTGAACTTTAGAAGAGCTGCTTTCTTCATAAGTTTTTGTATAAAGACATTATAAAGATTGACGAATGTACTGGGGTCTTTTAGTACCCCCGTTTGGATCACGCACCATTTTTTTCATACGGAAAAGGTTATATTGCGGTATGTCAACGGCTTAAATATAAAGAGTTAACTTTAAATTAGACGTTTTAACATTGCTAACAAGGTAGCATATGATAGTAAGTAATGATACACTCTAAGCTGGTGTGGTAACAGGTAATTTACCTCTTATGATTTCTATATAACATCGTACACAATGCTAAAACATATTTATACTAACTTAAAATCTGGCTCGAAGGACCATATTTAACGAAATTATTGTTAATCAACACAAGTGTTAGAAAATGCAATTTTGTAAATTGCCCTTCTGTGAATCGAATCCAAAACCTCTAAGAATGTGAAAACGAGGTCGTGTGGTTATTTCAAATATAGAAATACCTACAGAATACTAAAACTAATTTATTCCAACTTAAAATCTGGCTCGAAGGACCATATTCAATGAAAATATTGTTAATTAACTTGCTACGGCCGAAGTCTCCTATCAGTCCAGACTAACACAAATTAAAAAACGCAATTTTGTAAATTGCCCTTCAGGGAATCGAACCCAAAACCTCTAAAAAGGAAACGAATACTCTCACCACTGAACAAACGAGGTCGTATTGATACTTCAAATACCTACACATTAATAAAACTAATTTATTCTAATTTAAAATATGGCTCGAAGGACCATACATTTAAATTTTTTTTGTTAATTAACACCAGTCCAGACTCATATGTTAGAAAATGCAATGCAAATCGAACCCAAACCCTCTGCAAACGAAGCTAATATTCTCATCGTTGTGAAAACGAGGTCGCGTGGTTATTTAAAATATAGAAATACCTACAGAATACTAAAACTAATTTATTCAAACTTAAAATCTGGCTCGGAGGACCATATTTAATGTAATTGTTATTTTTTTTAGTGAAAATCCCTGTTTTGGAGATTCCCACGGAACATGGCGACAAATATTTGTTCGAGAGTGTAGTTATATGCGATTATTTGGACGAGAAATACGTTACGAATCCGTTACACTCTCGTGATCCATACGTTAAGGCCCAGGATCGATTACTGATAGAAAGGTTTAATGATGTAAGGCTTTATTTACTTTGAAATATTTACGATGACGTATCTTTTATGAGATATGTCACATACATACATACAGAATAATTATAAATATATAAAAATTTTCCAGTTAATAAAAGGCAGCTTGGAGTGTTTCGACACTAACTTCGCCTTTGGAAGCGAACAAATCGTACAAACGCTGGATATATTCGAGAAGGAGTTGGCCCTAAGAGGTAAATAATATAGCCCTAATGGCCCTAAATCTCGTAAACCACGTTAATGAACTCTGTGACCCATATCATATGTTGTTATCTCTAATGAAGATTCCTTAGATGGAAATAACATTGCCCAACGTGTCCTAATCCCCCTAATACACATTATTGAAATCTGTGACCCATATCATGTATTATTACTTCTACTGAATTGTCCTTTTTTGGTAAATAACCTTGCCCTAAGTGCCCTATGTTCCCTAACACACATTAATGAAATCCATGACCCATATCACGTGTTACCATCTGAACTGAAATGTCCCTTATAGGTGACTGACTTTGCTCTACGTGCCCTAAACCCCCCAACACACATTAATGAAATCTATGACCCATATCATGTGTTGTTATCGCTAATGAAGAGTTCCTTAGATGGAAATAACATCATCCAACGTGCCCTAATCCCCCTAATACATATTATTGAAATCTGTGATCCATATCATGTGTTATTATCGCTAATGAAGAGTCCTTAGGGGGAAATAACATTACCCCACTGGCCCTAAATCCCTTAACACAAATCAATGAAATCTGTGACCCATATCATGTGTTATTATCGCTAATAAAGAGTCCTTAAGGGGAAATAACATTACCCCACTGGCCCTAAATCCCTTAACACACATCAATGAAATGTATGACCCATAACATGTATTATCATCTCTACTGAAGTGGCCCTTATAGGGGACTGACTTTGCTCTACGTGCCCCAAACCCCCTAACACACATTAATGAAATCTATGACCCATATATGTTATTTATCCCTAAAGGACTATCCGTTATAAGTATGGTCTTTATCCAGGGACATACTATTTCGGGGGTGACAGACCCGGGATGTTGGACTACATGATATGGCCCTGGGTGGAAAGGCTTTATCTATTAAGATGCGTCAACGAGAGGAAGTTTGACGAGAAAAGGACGATTTTCCCTAACTTTGTAAGTATCTTATCTTTACATTTTAATTTTATCATATTTTGTTCATTAATTTTTACCTTATCCTTAAATAATTAAAGTATTTATTTAATTTATTAACCTAACTTTGTTTCTTTTTTTACATATATGACTTATCTTTACTTAACAGACTTTCTCACTTATCTTTACAAATTACACTTATCGGTACATATGATACTTGTAAAATGTCAAACTTATCTTTACATGTCACACCTATCTTTACATGTCACACCTATCTTTACATGTCACACCTATCTTTACATGTCACACCTATCTTTACATGTCACACCTATCTGTACATGTCAAACTTATCTTTACATATTACCCTTATCTTTACATATCGCTCTTATCTTTAAATGTTACACTTATCTTTACATGTCACACTTATCTTTACATGTCAAACTTATCTTTGGTTTTTTTATTTTATTTAATATGTATAGTTTCTTTCAATATAATTAATCTTTATGGACCTATCTTAGCTTTATCACTAAACACAGTAAGTGTACGAACTTCCACTACACTAATCGACTGAAATTGGTGTGTAATTTCCATTTCCTCCTGGATTCCAGGCCGATTGGGGGGACCAGATGCAGCTGGACAGGGTGGTGAAGAAGCACGCCAGTTCTCCCGCTGAATACTTCGACTACTATAAGAATGCCAGAACACATTCAATGGGATATTACCTCTAACATAAGTTAATATAATTATTTACTGATATATTTGGTGTAGAAGTGTCACTTGATGGTAAGTGGTGAGCTGACGTGACTGTTTTTCTCGATGAAATCCAAATAATCTTGCAGAAAGAGTAACAGTGCCTTTTAAACAGATCCGAACTGATCGGCAGCTCGAGCGCTAATGATACGAAATCAGTCCGTTGGCTCTATTTATAACCACGAGTAAAGTCACAGGTGACAGTAATTTACTAAACTACCCTCACAATTGAAATATATTAAATATGGTTGTATAATCACTCTCAGGAATATATTTGTAAGTCTTTATTTCAAAATCGTATTAAATAAGTATCACTTGATGGTGAGTGGTCATACAGTAAACTATTACTACATATCTTTTACATAACTTATACGAGACCAATACGATTTGATGGTAAGTGGTGAGCTAACGTAAATGTCGTTTACAATAGAAACCATGTGAAGAGACTATTCTTGCAAAGATAATAACAGTTCCTTTAAAATAGGTCCGAACTGTTCGACAGCTCGAACAGTAATGTCTCGAAATCGGGCCGTCAGCTCTATTTATAATCACGCGTAATTAGTCACAGGTGACAGTAGTTCACTAAACTACCTTCACTTTTAAATATCGTTATGTAATCTCCTCGGAAATATATAATTAAGGTTTAATATCACACTCATATATGAATCTAGTATCACTTGATGGTAAGTGGTAATAATTTTGGTATATAATTACATATATATTACTCCTTATATATGTTAATTTTACTGTTTTGTAGAAGTATTCGTACGTTACACTGGTACCACTTGATGGTAAGTGGTGACACAGTAAACCATCGTCGGTAACGACTCGTAGCTTCTACACGAGATTTTTTAGATGCTTAGCAGCATTTCGTTAGTAGTAAAGCCCTTTCATCCAATGTGAACAAAGTATCATTTTGAGTTACGACATTTTAGTTGCAAAAAGATAAAGTCTTACTTTTAATCTGCCTGTCATTGAATATAAAGATAAATTCGTTGATATTGTGAAAAGACAACTTTTCGAGTTATGACACTTGTGTAGCAACAAATTGTTTTTCTATATTTATTTGCTGTTAAATCTTTTCCAAACAAATATAAGTGAAATGCGTTTATATCGATTTTCAAGAAGCAACTTTTTGAGTTATGCCATTTTTCTAGCAATTATTTTTGTCTATATTTATTTTCTGTTAAATCTATTTCAAACAAGTATAAAAGAAATACCTTTATATTGATTTAAAAAAAGTTACATTTTGAGTTATGCCACTTTTCTACCAACAATTTTCATTCCTATATTTATTTACTATTAATTCTTTTTCAAACGAGTAGAAGTGAAATCCGTTTATATAATTTGTTAAATAGTAATATTTTGAGTTATGACACTTTTATAGCAACAATTTTTTTCTAAAAGGTTTTGATATTAAATCTTTTCAATCTAGTAGAGAAATGCGAAATAGAGAAATGAATCTATAGTAGAGAAATGCGTTTATATCTATTTTTAAAAAAGTAATATTTTGAGTTATGCCACTTTTCTAGCAACATTTTTTTCCTATATTTATTTGATATTAAATCATTAAGTATAAGATAAATCCGTGTATATTGATTTTTTTTGTAAAAGTAACTTTCTGAGTTATGCCACTTTTCTAGCAACAATTTTTTTCCTATATTTCTTTGATATTAATTCTTTTTTAATCGTTTAAAAGAGAAATTGGTTTATATAATTTGTTAAATAGTAACAGTTTGAGTTATGCCACTTTTCTAGCAATCTTTTTTCCTATATCTCTTTGCTATTCATTCCTTTGAGTAGGAGAAAAATGTGTTTGTATCAAATCAAAAATATCTTTATTCAAATAGGCATATTACAGCACTTTGGAATCGTCAAATAATATTTTTTTTCGATTTTAAAAAAGACACATTTTGAGTTATACCACTTTTCTAGCAACAGTTTTCGTTCCTATTCATCTTTGCTATTAAATCTTTTTTAATCAAGTACAAGAGAAATTCGTTTGTAACTATTTTTTTTTTAAAGTTACATTTTGAGTTATGACACTTTTCTACCAACAATTTTTTTCCCATAATTCTTTGATATTAAATCATTAAGTATAAGATAAATCCGTGTATATTGATTTTTTTTATAAAAGTAACTTTTTGAGTTATGCCATTTTTCTAGCAACATTTTTTCTTATATTTATTTGCTATTAAATCTTTTTTTAATCAAGTACAAGAGAAATTCGTTTGTAACTATTTTAAAAAAAGTTACATTTTGAGTTATGCCACTTTTGTAGCAAAAAAATTTTTCCTATAATTTTTTGATATTAAATCTTTTTCAATCAAGTAGAAGAGAAATTCGTTTATATAATTTGTTAAATAGTAACATTTTGAGTTATGACACTTTTCTAGCAACAATGGGATGTTGTTAACGTATTTCGTAGATATTAAACTCACACATGTATTATATTTGCTTTTATTACACTTTAAGTATATTTTATTAATTATATTAACATTATTATTTTTATTTTACATAAAAAATAATACTTTTTTGCTATTTCTTTTCTATATTTTTGCTAAATACACTTTATTTATTTAGTTTTTTTTTAATAAAATACAATAACATTAAAAAAAATATCTCAAAAAACTACACGATCTGGAATAAAACGTAAAAAGTTATAATACAAGGTGTTAGGGGACGGCTTCCGAAAACGAAGACGGACGACAGTACTAATGACACATTTATAATGTTTTATTATCACTATTTACTTTATATTAGTACGGTTAAATGAAAGTATTCACAGAAAAAGTACATTACTAAAAAGAAGACCAATAATTAAATGCAACCAGCTGACGCACGGGTCAACGAACGCGAAAACGAAGTGCTATAAACCACTGTGCCACGCCATTGTACGCACGGTTAACGCACTTTCGATCGAATCGTTTCTTTTATACGCACATCGGTGATGGCTGCTTACGGTCCTTGACCCGAGCGTCAGCGTTAAAGTAATATATTTTTATAAAACTATCGTTTCATTTAGCTGTACTAACATGATGGAGCGTAAATAATACTAATAAGACGTTTTAAAAATATAATATTGATTTTTCCTAATAAAATCTGAAAAGATGACATTGCTGATCGCGTAATTAATGAAAACGCGGGAGACAATGCGTTACTTTCGTCCCGCGGTTACAATTGTTCCATCAAAACCGTAATGAAAAGTTCGAAAAAAAATGTAAATAAATTTTGGAATAATATGAAATAAATTGAGATATTTAATCGGGAGACAATGTGGCACTTTCGTCACTCAAAAACTAATATTATAAAGAGGAAACACTTGTGTTTTTCTACGTATGTTTGTAACGTTTTCACACAAAAACTACCGGACCGATTACAAATATTCTTTCAACATTAAAAAGCTGCATTTTCACTTATCAACATATGCTATATTACTTTAAAAGAAAAATAGGGATCCCTAATAAAAATGCAATAATGTAACCCAAGGTGTGAAAAACATGGTTACAAAAAATCATTGCGTGCGCTGCGAAAACTATTGATGATAGAACAAAAAAATGTTCTACAATATTATAGAACGTATTAATATTGACGGCGGCAACGTTTTTTAATGTTGGTAACGATGTGTGCAGCGAGCTAGCGACAAACGTGTACCAACATTCGGACTACCCCCCCTCGCAGAAACTAGTATAAAAGGGCTTGCATTAGACTGGCGGTCATTCTTACTCGAGGTTGCGTCCAGTGCACACCTTCCAACCACAAATTATTGTTTATTGTCATTTGATTAAAAAAAAAAAAAATTTAGTTGAAAGTGAATGTAATCGATGGAGGACCAGAACCCTATATCTACAAAAAAGTCCGTGATGCCATATGTCCATTTACTGTAGTTACGCCACTATAACTTTTTTGTTTGTTACCTCATATCTCCCGCCTGGGTGGACCGATCTTGATGATTCATTTTTTAAATGACAGGTGGTCCCATTTTTAAAATCCAGTTCTGATGATGGCATCCATGAGAAAACCGGATAAGTCTTAAATTTGCAATAAGCATGAGCGCGACAAATGGACGAATAACTCAAGATCACACCAACCGATTTCAATGATCCTTTTTTTATTAGAAAGGATATACTTCAAGGGTTGTTTTGTGATAGTTTGTCATGGATTGTGACGGAACTCTTCAATTCTTAGGAGCAAATAAACGATACTCGACAGAATCTTCTATAGGCTATCCAGATATTTAAATCGCCTACCGTAACTTCGGTATGGTCAAGTGCTAGTCGTAGTTAAATATGACGGTCAATGGAACTCCTCAACGGCTTACAGTAAGGGTGCGGTTTAAGGCAGAAAATATAAGTGTCTATAATCAAATAGCAATGAGCTTACGTTTGTTGCTGCATTGCAACATGTTTACTTCAGCTTCACTAAAAATCAAAAAATAAATAGAAATTTCAACAAAAAAAGAACCGCCTTCAAAACAAACTTCTTCCATAACTTTTAACATTACAAATGTGAAAATACTATAAATATATCGGGTTCTGGTCTTCCATCGTTTAAATAAAGACACCCATAGTAAATTTTCACAGAGATTATTTATTACTTTCAATTAAATTATTAATTATTTTTAAAAATAAATGACAATAACAATAATTTATGTGTGAAAGGTGTGCACCGGGCGGGACTTCGAGTAAGAATGCCCGCCAGTCTAATGCAAGCCCTTTTATACTCGTTTCTGCGAGTGGGGGTAGATCGAATGTTGGTAGACGTTTGTCGCTAGCTCGCTGCACACCTTGTTACCAACATTAAAAAACGTTGCCGCCGTCAAATATAAGGACGTCTTATATACTAACTGAAGCTTATCCCTAGAATCATTTTCTGTTGCTCGTCAGATGAACAGACAGCCAATATGTGAATATAGGGCTAGTCATCCCTACCCAAATCTTTTTAAGTATGCTGTTATGCGATGCCCTTGTTCTCCCGATTCAGGAAACATGCCAGGCGTGGTTTTCCGTCAGTACCGACTTGTAGCATCTCTGATGGTCCCTTCTGAATTGGGTATGAGCGGGCCCGACCCGATATCGATAGAACAAGCGTCGAGGGTGGTGATTAAAGGTCGACTGCTACAGTCATGTCGTCGTCGTCTGCTGGACATAGGTATCACGTAATGATGACCCTCTTTATATCATCGGTCCACCTCGTGGGTCGCCTCCACCTTTGTGCCCTAACGTCCATCGGTCCGTCGGACTATTTGCCTCGCCCATTGCCGCTTCAGGTTCGCGATTCGTAAGGCTATATCGGTGACTTTGGTTCTGCTACGGATTTCCTCATTTCTGATTTGATCACGTAACGAATCTCTGAGCTTTATGCCAGTGCCAAGCGTGAATCGAAACAAAAACAAATACAGATAAAACATTGGCAGGGATAATAGACAACAAGTGTACTCTCTATTCCTTCACTCTCATAGTCCGATGTGACGGGAATCCGACACGACCGGAGAGAGATCATGCGCAGGACCGACGGCTTAACGTGCTCTCCGAGGCACGGGGCTGGAGCACACCGCCAATTTCCCAACTTCGGGCAAATATTGAGAAAGTCTTAATAAAAAACTCAATATTGGTTTTTGAATTGAACATGATGATCTGATTTAATTAATAAAGTGATTGCACCAACATTACCCACCAACGCCCACAGTATGGAAATTGAATTATGGATGCCACTAATGACGAAGTCGGCGCAGAACCCTACACCTTTATGCTTTATGCTCTCCTTCCCTATTATTCTCCGACATATATTATTTTGATTAAGAAAATAATACATATTCACATAATGATAATTTATTATAACGGAACTCGTTGTCTTCGCAAAGCTTCTTTATTATTGAAGTCAACGGTGTCAATTCTGATGATTCTCAAAACGAAAATTCTCGCAATTGTATTTTTAAAACGTTTTATTAGTATTTTTTACACAATTAAAAACAGCTAACGCACGGGTCAATGACCTCTTGCTGCTGAACGCGCCTACAACTAGAGGTCGTTGAAATGTTTTTTTTAAATAATGTATTTTTTATGATATTTAGATAGTTAGGAGACTGCTCCGGAAAACGAAGACAGACGATAGTACTCATGACAACTTTGATGATGGGACGGTAAATAAATAGTAGTTTTAAATAGTTTCATTAGCAATATTTACGCTCCATCGTGTTAGTACAGCTAAATGAAACGATAGTGAAGAAAAAGTACATTACTAAAAAAAAAAGACAAACAATGAAACGCTGACAATCAGCTGACGCACGGTTCAACGCACTTTTGTTGAATTTAATCGTTCCTACACACCGGCGGCTGCTTACGGTCCTTGACCCGAGCACCAGTTCCTTTTTTTTAAATGTATTTTTTCTTCTCTATCGTTTTTATTAAGTTGTACTAACATGACGGAGCGTAATGCTAATAAAACGTTTTTTAACCAGGATCGATTTTTTAATCGGGAGCGGTCTCCTAACACCCTGTATATATTCTGAGAACGACGTTGTAGATTACACTTGTCTCTTTGTTAGATTTGTTTTAATATCGCGAAGTAGACGTTCACTAATATATATCCCCATATTCTTTTCCAATATTTACACATAGATTTAGTTTAAGAGAATCTTACAGAATTGACACTTTATAAGTTTCTCTTATATAAGTTATTTTTTATAAAAAGAGGATAAAGTTTTTATTTTATTAATTAATTTAATAATGAAGCACAAATAAATATAGCTTTATTTAAATATGTCTTAATAAATAGGTTATTCGCCTTGTATAATAATAATTCTAAGTCTGTCACAATAGAAAACTATTGATTTACGCATTTAAAACACAAAATATCACGCCGCCATTTTGTATAAATTGCGCGGGAAATGCACAGACTATATTATAAAATAATCATACGTTATTAAATTGTAGTTGGAACTTTTTCATTACTGTTTAAATGAGAATCTTATCCTAATAAAAAAAAAAGTTTTTAACCTAAAAAAAACTACCAAAACTTCCACTATTTTTATTCTAAATAACAAAAACAGAACGCACCTTAACCGCCGCCATTTTGCATAAGTTACGCATTAACTGCACAGATTATATTTATAAAAAAAAGGCTTAAAAAGTACTTATAACTTTCTAATTACTGTTGATATTTAAATATTTTTCTGATACAAAAAGTAATGAAACTTTTTATGTGACAAATCGCTTAAATCCCCGCCATTTTGAATAAATTACAAACTGGTGCAAAGATAGAGTCACCATTAATACCATCGGGTTAATACCACTGCCATTTTTACGCGGGAAATTTAACAAATTATAGTCATTTTAATTTCATCTTGTAAACCTCCGCCATTTTGAATAAATTACGCTGGAAATCCACAGACTCTATCAATTTAAACTATACACTCTAAACTTCTGCCTTTTTGAATAAATTACGCTGGAAATCCACAGACTCTATCAATTTAAACTATACACTCTAAACTTCTGCCTTTTTTAATAAATTACGCTGGAAATCCACAGACTATCAATTTAAACTATACACTCTAAACTTCTGCGTTTTTTAATAAATTACGCTGGAAATCCACAGATTAAATAAATTTAAAGTATAAACTCTAAACTTCCGCCATTTTGAAAAATATACGCGGGAAATTGCACAGATTATATTACAAGTTTGTTTAAAACGCTAGTGTTGTCCGTCATATTGCACTTAATTGTATATTCCATAAGATTTATCGATTATTTTATAATTTAATATATAACAAACGATTTTATATTTTTAAAACTTATCATCACTAATTATTATATATTTTGTACTTAATATATTAATGTTCTTGTTCAAAAAAACCGCGTCAATTTGTTTTTATAATTATATAGGGATTATCTTTAAAAATTGATTACCATCTTAGACTGTATCATCATAAATCTTTATGCTACGATATTAAAGAAACTGACGTAGATTAATATTTTACTTAGTCGCTTATAATCATAGTAACTATATACATCAATAAAGTCGTAACTCGAAAAAAAAATCAACTCTTTCGTGAAATTAACTTTTATTTGTGTCACTATTCTTTCAAAGACAATAAAGTCTCGTATTTATGTTGTTTTAGACGTGAATACGTTTTTAAAATCGCAATAGGGGGTAGTTAAAAAAAAACGAATGATAACATAATCGGGGGATACAGTTTGGTGTTGTGGCTACATATCTATCAGCTCCATCAGAAATCCAATTACACCACTTGATAGATGAAAAATCAAAGGATTTATTACGCTATATAAGGAATGTAACACATCACATGCGGCGGAGGGGAAGGCATGACCTTGTGAAGGTCATTCATATCGATATTTAAGTTTAAACGTTTCAATCGTTAACTCGTCAAAATATATCGATTAATGTAAATAAAATTAATCGATTCTCAACAAAATTCTTAGTGTATTCATATTTTTTCGAGTTATGACATTATTGATCCCCATTATCAGTATAATAAAGGTTATTATTAAGTTATTATATGTGTTTAGGACGTCGGTTACCGCTTCTATAGACTTTAAGAATATTTAGTGTTATGTCGTCGTTTTAAAGACTTTTCGTTTTATTTAGCTTTTGCTTATGGAATGGTCTCGGTTTATTATCAGTACACAAGTTAATGTATTGTCTAACAATGTTATACACTTATTTTATAGGAAGAAAGTCACAAATAAATAGGAATGTATAAACAGGGCCGGGATTAGAGGCATGAAAGGGTGGCAGAGACCCACTATGGCCAATCGATATTTTAATGGCCTCGCTGGTATTGTGGTAACTATTCGTTTGCCAGAAGGAGTCCCGGAATCGATCCCCGTTAGTTAGTTTGAGCCTGACTACCTACCAGCAAAGAGGTACCGCCAAGCAAACAGATTTGTGTTCCGCAATGATGAAGAAACTATGACAAATAGGTTGCCACTAACGATAAAAAAGGGCATATTCGATTAACAGAGAGGAAAAAGATCAGTGCATTCATAATACTCCCCCCTAAATCTGACCTGGATGTCCCTTTCCCCTATATCCTGCCCGGGTGCCCCTTTAAGCCAGCCCAGATTCACACCCCTCCGTCCGGCTCGAATGCCCATCCCTTAATCCTGCCGGGGGCCCCCCTTTTTCCGGCCCGCATATCCCCCAAATCTAACCCGGGTGTCGTCCCTTAAGCCGTCCTGAATGCCCATGTCTTAAATTCGGCTCGAGTACCTATTCAACCATCAATCCTGCCAGGGTGTCCTCCTTAATGCGACCCAATTTCCCACCCTTACATGCGGCTTGGATACCCTCTCAATCGGGCCCGAATTTCCATTCCCTACATCTGGCCTGTATGCCCCACCCTAAATCCGGTCTGGTTTCCCACCCTTAAATCCATCCTGGGTGCCACCTTAAAACCAGCCTGAATGCTCCCCCTAAATCCGGCCCGGATGCTCCCCCTTAATCCGACCCGGACGCCCTCCTATATCCAGCCTGGATGATCCCCCTAAATCCAGCTTGGATGCTCCCCCTAAAACTCACCCAGATGCCCTCCTAAATCTAGCCTGGGTGATCTCTTAAATCCAGATTGGATACTCCCCCTAATTCCGACACGGATGATCTCCTAAATCCAGCTTGGATGCTCTCCCTAAATCTGACCCGGATTAACTCCTTTATCCAGCCTGGATTATCCCCCTAAATCCAGCTTCGATGCTCCCCCTAAAACTCACCCAGATGCCCTCCTAAATCTAGCCTGGGTGCTCTCTTAAATCCAGCTTGGATGCTCCCCCTAATTCCGACCCGGATGCTCTCCTAAATCCAGCTTGGATGCTCTCCCTAAATCTGACCCGGATGCCCTCCTAAATCCGGCTGGAATGCTCCCCTGTAAGCCAGCCCAGACGCCCCCTAAACTCGGCCCGGAGCACCTCTTAAATGCGGCTTGGATACCCATGCCTTAGTCCTGCCCGAGTGCCCCCCTCCCTTAATCCGGACTCGAATTCACACCTTTAAATCCAGCCCGGGTGCACTCCTGAATCCGACCCGGATTCCCACCGGCACACATCGCGCACACATATCCCCCCTAAATCCAACCTCGATGCCCCCACTAAATCCGATACTGCTTCCCACCCTAAATCCGGCCCTGTATATAAAAGGTTTTCGAACTTTTCAGGAGAGTCCTTGCGTGTATGCAGCCTTAATTATGTTTCTGTGATTTTGTTTTTTTTTTAATAATGTTAAATAAATAGTTTATTAAGAACAATTGAGTTATATAATAAATATTCTACACACGATATTTCCTTCTTTTTATTTACTACCCTTCTGTTGGATTTCATTTTTTAGCTAATAACTCGAAAACTACTGAACAGATTTTCATGCGGTTTTCACCTATTGATAGAGCGATTCTTTAGGAAGGTTTATGAATAAAATTTGTTTATGTTTTATATAAATTGGTTGAAATATAATTATTATTGTTACAAGGGTAGTTTCAAGAGCTTTGATTGAAAACACTGCGTAATCACTTAGAGATATAACAAAACAATGTATTACACGATAATTCCTCTTTTATAGATCTACAAAAAAGTCCTTTACAGCATATATCTATCTTTTAAAGATAACTCACTACAGCCATTTCATTTTCTGAAATGGCCGCGTACAATGCGGTTATTTTAAAGTCATTCAGACGGATACAGTATAAATAATTATCAAAACAAATACGATAGTTACAATAAGCATTTCATATACATTAATATGATCCTTTACACTATATATTTTAAATGGATATCTTAGGAGATATCACAAAAAATGTACATGCGCGTTTTATTACGCCGTCTTATTGCTGTATATATTGCTACTCAATTTGCTGGTATTTTATATAACAGGGAAGTTTTCTAGCCAGTCAGAACCGTTATTACAGTCAGTCAGTGACTGACTACAGCTGAGTGAATCCTCTGTTTTATTTATACTTAATTTTCCTTTATTTCAAACGAATATTTGTTGTAAGCAATAACTGAACGCAGTTTCAAGGTTATCAAATCCAACACTACACTGACGTCAGTTCAAAAAACATTGCCAGCTTTAAAAATTTCCCTAAAAGTGTGCAATACATAAAATACACTTTTGGGGAAGTGCTTTAATTTTTTTAATCGCGGTATTGAATTGCAGTGAGCCGTCATGATCAGCTATGTAACACTCGAATTATCTCGGTTCTAGTCAACTAATAGAGCGAAAGAGTTGTAGTTAAAGGAGTTATATTTAAAATACTGCTGCTGATATTAGAGTATAATATGTCAACATGTTTTCAAAGTCATAGGAACGTAACTTATTGTAATTTTAAAAATACAGTCATTACGACGTATTCTAATTGAAAAACAAATCAGAGTCACACTAGCTGGTAACAAGTTGTTTTATATTTTAATATAACTAAACATTATTTTTGTAAATAGGTAGATAAACACTTATTATAGCATTTTGCATTACAAAAGTAACAATTCTACTTGGTATTAGATATAGGAACTTTTTGATCACTGTGATCGTCGTTCCATTTCCTAAAAAGTAACAGTGATAAATAATCGTGACTTTTTGTCATTGTAGATTTATATAAGCAATTTTTTTATATATCAGCTAATTGAATAAGCAAATAAAACAATAGTTGAAAATATCATTTATTTAATTCTTACTTGTGTTCCATATTTTTTATGAAATCATTTTATCTCATTCAATGTGTTCATATTAAGTTAAAGGGCGAATTAATTATTAATATTGTTATTTAAAGAATTAGAAATGAATCACTTTTCTAAATGTCATTTATTAAATAAAAAAATTTCTAATCCAAGTGTTAGTAATTTTAACGCATAGATAATGTATGCGTCAAGTACCCGATTGTTCATAGACATTAGAAGTCACGGTAATATGAGTCACCGTCACTACGGTTACCGTCGTTCCTAGTTCATTGCGTTGGCAATTCTAGGCGTCTTGAGTAAACTTCACTGTCAGTACGTAATGAACTATGTAGAAACTACTGTCGTGACGTTGTTATATATGTGGCATTGGAACGTTGTTCCGTCCACGCCTGTCATATAACAGCTAACGTAAATAACTTCAATCCAAAAAAAAGTTATTAAATTATTATCAATATTTTAAAATGGAGCGAGCGCGTCAACTAGTAAAGAATCAGTTTAATAGAGACATATATTCATTAAAAATGGCCATTGTTATTTAATATATATCAAGAAAGTTGAGTAGCGGGATAAATAATAAGATACAATTTAAGTTAATTCGTTAATTTGTTGAATACCAGATTAATATTTCATAATAAACCAAACATATTATCCACATACTACAATGAACTACACGTAAGAGTATCTAATACTTACCTTCCTTTAAATTTTATTAAATATATAAATTAAAGTACAAATTCAATGAAACCGGTGAATCTATAAACAATTGAAATGTGTAGTTTATGAAAAAATAAATTGTGAATAACAAATAAAGTGCTAATATAACAGTTGTTAAACCTAAAATAACGTTAAGAGTTACAGTTATTGGAAAAAAGCAATAACTCCCATGCTTACTGTCATAGCGATATTTGCTGTCGGCAGATCACAGTGATTTTTTCACCGTGACAGCAATTATCACCCACCTCTATTTCTTGGAGACCCCAACGTCACATCTTGCTATCGCTGATAGGGAGTAACCTCTCTCTCCCCAGCATTGTGGGCGCTATGATTGACGATAAGTCAGGTTGAAAAGCAGTGACGTCCTTCTGCGAGGCTATCATTCTGCAGAAGGAGGCACTAAACAGGCAGACTCCACTCCCTCTCACCGGAGGAAGGGGGGGTGCCAGCAGGCGCAATTTTGCTCGTCTGCTCTCCCTCTACTAATCTAAACCCTGCGTCAGCAGACATCTGGACCCCAACACCTGGATAAAGAAGTTTCCGCTGGGTTTTAGTGGGTATCCTGGTACGACCAGCGAGTCTAACACCCCAGGTGTAAGTTTTGACTTCATCCGGCGTGCATAAAGCATTTCCCAGCGAAAAAAAAACACCCGCCTCTATTTAGTATTGTGTTATATACTTTATAGTGAACAGACGGATGAGAAAGAGGCCTTCTATAATAACATAATGTGATTACTTTATAAACAATAACAACTGTAATATTACTCTGGCCTTGTTATATACTTTATAGTTAACTGTTTTATTACTTTCGCCTTGTTTGTACGTTATTAAGCACAAAATTATTATAAACCGATATTTCTCGGGAAACTGTAATGAAGTGTGGTAACTATATCAGAATGTCAAAACCCACGTCATGAATCGCACAATGTTTTCGCGATATCGAAACAATAACATTAATTTTGCAACCAAATAAATTATTGTAATAACAAAAAAATGCCTCTTATACGTTCCGCGAGTTATAGTCTGTTCCTAGAAATCCTTATAAGGATCATCCTGCTCTCTGTTTTCTGGTAATGTATCACCATATGTTACTATTATATTTCTTTGTTTATTTCATAATTTTTGAATGAAAATTATATAAAAAACTACTTACATTTAACCAATAAATCTTATAAATGCCATAATTACATTCTTATTTCATAATCACGTTTATTTCCATTGTTTTCGAACGAAAACTGAATGAGATTTTCGTTGACATATTTGTTTTTTTTTTAATTTATCTCTTTAAAAGGGAAAGGCAATTGTTCCAGACCATACAGTCTTTATTTCAATTGTACTTGTGTTAGGCATACTTTAAACGTTAACCATTCAATAAAATTTAAAAAAATATTTATTTATTTCATAATTTTTCAATGAAATATTTATAAAAACACCCATTTAGGTAATTGTTTATTTCTGATATACAAATTGTATCAAATTCCGTTTCAGATATTCATTAAAACCGTTTTTTTTTATTTTTTATTTATTCATAATTACTTTTCAAATACTATAAAACAACATATAATAAATTGCTTTAACTCAAGTTATGGTCAAAAATGTACCCAAAAAGCGAATTTCACATTTCAATTAAATTAAATCAAAAATTGATGTGATATTTATCAACAATGTTTTTTATTTCTAATTGATTTATCTCTTTAGAAGGAAAAGGCAATTGTTTCAGCTGTACTGTTATCATCTTAAATACATTTATTTTTAAGGCTGCATAATTTAAATGTTAGCCTTTTGATGAGTTATTAAAAAAATATTTGTCTATATTATGATAATTCAATTAAATATATATAAACTACTTATATTTAATTATTAAATTTTCAAAACACTATATATTCGATTGTCTTTTAGTTAATAAAGTTTCTTCCGCTGTTTCCTTTAAATATCTGAACAAGATATATGTTAACACAGTTGGTTTTTAATTTTGTTTACTTTTTAAAAGGCAAACGTTCCACACATACAGCCTCATCTTGCCAATTTGAGTTGAGTCCCATAGAAATAGTTACATTTAAACCTCACTAAATAAATCAAATATACTTATACATGTTGAAAAGGAATATCCCAATTAATTTTAATTATTAGTTAATAAAATGTTTAAAAAGATGAGATATTTGTTAACTTGGTGGTTTGTAGACGATATATCATAAAAATAAATTTGCTAATGAACTTTAAATGGATTCTTTCCGCTGATAGTACTAATTAAAAAGTGTGCAGTTAACTGTAAGTGGTTAATTACCGCTATTTGATAAAACGTATACACGTAATACCACTTAATAATAAACTTTATTGTTTGATAGCACTATATTATCTAAGAAAATTATATCAACCATGTATGTTTGTTAATTCGAAATTATGTTTTAGTGAGTTTTATTTCAGCAATGATAAAAATTGATTCTGATGCAAAAAAAAAACGTAATAAATACATTATTTTGGTAAGAAAAGAAACTGCAATAAAACACAAAATTAAAAGCAGCTGATGTCTCAGCTCGGGTCAACGACCGGCAGCTAGCTAAACGTACAGGCGTAGTTGTACAGCTCATTGACCCGTGCGTTCGAGCAGCGTATTATTTAACAAATTCGTTCCATTTAGCTGACTAACACAATAGAGCATAAATAATGCTAATAAAACTTTTAAAAATTATTTTTTTGAAAGCGGGATAGATTTTTTTCTACCCCATCTTCATAGGTGTCATGAGTACTTTCGTCGGTCTTCATTTTTGGAAGGGGTCTCGTAACACCCTGTATGTGACGGCGGCAACGCTTTTTAAAGTTGGTAACAAGGTGTGCAGCGAGCTAGCAACAAACGTCTAGCAACATTCGAACTACCCCCACTCGCAGAAACTAGTATAAAAGGGCTTGCATTAGACTGGCGGTCATTCTTACTCGAAGTCCCGCCCGGTGTACACCTTGCAACCACAATTTATTTAGAGCACCCATTTAAATTTATTGGTTATTGTCATTTAATTAAAAAAAAAATTAATAATTTAGTTTAAAGAATGAATGAGACTGACAAAAAGGATTTATGAGTCAAGAGTGAATGGGAAAGTTGAAAGGGGAAGACCAAGGCGAATGTACCTGGACCAAATCCAGGACATTTTAAATAAGGGCCAGGTCAAGAATACTCTAAATCGATGAACTTGTTGAAGGTTTAGTGAGAATGAAAGAAGAGAAGGAAATATGCATGGATTGTGGCAAGTGAAAGGATATGGTTCCTGCCTACCCCTATGGGAATGAGGCGTAATGAGAATTCTCCATTTTTTACAGCTACATGGAATCAATGACGCCCTTCATCAGGGTTATACCACCGTCTGTGATGGAGAATGACTGCAAATATCCTCGTCATGAATCCTACGTCCCCGGGAGTATGTTATGGTCTATAGTGGTATCAGTACCTTGCATATTGTCTCTCACAGCGTGGGCTCTTTGCAATGACTGTAATGATGCTTTGGAGGTGAGTTTTACTGGAAAGACTTCACATTACTTGTATTGACCCTTTGCATTCGAGATATTGTGGCCATTCGAGTTACTAGGCCATGAATCATGTCGTCATTCTAGTTACTGGGGAATTAATCATGTCGTCATTCGAGTTACTAGGCCATGAATCATGTCGTCATTCGAGTTACTAAGCATTTAATCATGTCGTCATTCGAGTTACTGGGGAATTAATCATGTCGTCATTAGAGTTACTGGGGAATTAATCATGTCGTCATTCGAGTTACTAGGCCATTAATCATGTCGTCATTAGTTACTGGGGAATTAATCATGTCGTCATTCGAGTTACTAGGCCATGAATCATATCGTCATTCTAGTTACTGGGGAATTAATCATGTCGTCATTCGAGTTACTAGGCCATTAATCATGTCGTCATTCGAGTTACTGGGGAATTAATCATGTCGTCATTCGAGTCACCAGGCCATTAATCATGTCGTCAATCTAGTTACTGGGGAATTAATCATGTCGTCATTCGAGTTACTAGGCCGTGAATCATGTCGTCATTTGAGTTACTGGGGAATTAATCATGTCGTCATTCGAGTTACTAGGCCATGAATCATGTCGTCATTCGAGTTACTAGGCCATGAATCATGTCGTCATTCTAGTTACTGGGGAATTAATCATGTTGTCATTCGAGTTACTGGGGAATTAATCATGTCGTCATTCGAGTCACTAGGCCATTAATCATGTCGTCAATCTAGTTACTGGGGAATTAATCATGTCGTCATTCGAGT
>JACTOM010000937.1:1699953-1710253 GCA_015832385.1 Elymnias hypermnestra
TTTCGTATTCATTTAGTGAGTGTTATATTTATTTTCGTATTCATTTAGTGAGTGTTATATATACTTTCGTATTCATTTAGTGAGTGTTATATTTATTTTCGTATTCATTCAGTGAATATTATATATACTGTATTGAAGATTGTATATAACTGTTTCATTGTTCAAATGGTTAGCATGACTACAGACATGAGGTCTTGGGTCATCTCTTTCCGGTCGTGTCGGATTGCCGTCAAATCCCACTATGAGAGTGAAAGAATAGAGAGTGCACTTGTGTACTATTCCTGCCAAGCAGTAGGGCAACGTGGTGGGTCTATGCTCTGAAAACCCTTTCTCCTATCAGTGAGGAGGCCTGTGCCCAGCAGTTGGACGTTCATGGGCTGCTATTTATATAGTCACTTTCGTATTCATTTAGCGAATAGTATATATATTTCTGCTTTTTTTGATTTGAAATTGTAAAGAGGCGGTCTAATTTTATTAATTTGTATAGATGTGTAGAAATATTTGTCCACATCAGGTCGACCTCGGCCGGACTTCTTCTACCGTTGTTTCCCTGACGGGATTCCAACCCTGGACCTGAAGTGTAACGGGGACTTGGCTGATATCATGGAGGGGAGGAAGTCATTCCCCAGCGGTCACAGCAGCAGTGAGTATAACATTTGCAATAAGACCGCCCATTAAACATTAGAATTTAATCTAATGGTGTTCAATAAAGCACATTATCTATCTACACTACTTAATGTATCTTATTGTAAATATGAACGCAAACTATAATATATGTAGCATTGATGACTTCTCTTTGATGTTAGGACAAAAATGATACACAAAATAGCTGACACTTGGGTCAACGTACGCACAGGCGCGTGCGTTTGTTGACCCGAGCGTCAGCTAATTGCTTTACAATGCTGGTTTTTTTCAGTAATGTTATTTTTTCTCCACTGTCGTTTCATTGAGATGTACTGACATGATGGAGCGTAAATAATGTTATTGTTTTTAAGGTGTACAATAAAGAGGTTATTATTAGTACTCGCAGCTAGCGGTCGTTGACCCGAGCTGAGACGTTACTAGGTTTAACTTTGCGTTTCATTGATGGTTTTTTTAGTAATGTATTTTTTATGAAACTATCGTTTCATTTAGCTGTACTAACACGATGGAGCGTAAATAATGCTAATAAAACGTTTCAAAAATTTTCAAGGTGTCATTAGTACAGTCGTCTGTCTTTGTTTTCGGAAGCAGTCTCCTAATACCTTGTATTCTTTTCAGTATCATTCTGTTCCTTGGGTATTGCCTCTGTTTGGATTTGTGGGAGATTGGGAACCTTATCCAGGAGGAGGGGGTCTGCAGCCAGGGTCCTGACCACGCTGGCACCGCTGGTCGGAGCTGGATGTATTGCAATGTCAAGGACCTGTGATTATCATCATCACTGGCAAGGTACATTCTTTCTGGCCTAATTTCATCTCTACTGTCTAAAGTTACTGATATTCCACTATACAAAATATATCGAATTTCCAGTATGTAAATTGATCTGATTTCCACTGTGTAAAATATATCAACTTATTATTTTCAACATGGAAAGTTTACTCGATTTCCATTATGTTAAATGTGGCTGATTTCCATTTAGTTTTTGTTATCTTATTTTCAGCATTTCAAATGTACCTCATTTCCACTATATAAAATTTGTCCTATTTCCTCTACGTTAAATATACCAGATTTCCATTTCGTAAAAATACCGTTATTTTCATTTATTTTCATACAAAAGTATATGATGTCCACTATATAAAAAAAAAACAATTATTTCCACTATATAAAAACACCAAGTTATATTTATTAATATTATTTTGAAATTTCTTTTAAAAATTAATGAAAAGAGATATGGAAGCTCGTTTTATTAATGTTCCTAACACCCTATATATACAGTGTGTATAAAAGGTGTTAGGAGACCGCTTCCGAAAACGAACAAAGACGATAGTACGACACCTCTGATGATGCGATGGAAAAAAATCAATCCTGATTACGCTCCATCATGTTAGTACAGCTAAATGAAATGATAGTTTCATATAAAATACATTATTAAAAAAACCAGCAATGAAACACAAAGTTAAAACTGGTAACGTCTCAGCTCGGGTCAACGACCTCTAACAGACGCGGTCGCGGCCGTCGCTAGCTGCGAGTAGTAATAATAATAAGTAGCAGCCCATTAACGTCCCACTGCTGGGCACAAGCCTCCTCACTCCGAGGAGCGAGGGTTTTCAGAGCATAGACCCACCATGCTGCTCCAGTGCGGATTGGCAGGCATAGTACACAAGTGCACTCTCTATTCCTTCATTCTCATAGTCCGATGTGACGGGAATCCGACACGACCGGAGAGTGATCAGGCGCAGGACCGACGGCTTAACGTGCTCTCCCAGACACGGGGGTGGATCACACCGCCAACTTCTCAACTTCGGGCAAATATTGAGAAAATTTTAATAGGAAACTCAATATCCATTTCTGGATTGGCCCGACCCGGGACTCGAACCCAGGACTTCATGTCTGTAGTCGAACATACTAACCACTAGACCAATGAGGCAGTTGACCAATTATTCATTTAGGGAATATTATATACATTTCTTTTTAAATTTGAAATTGCAAAGAGGCGGTCCAATTTTATTATTTTGTATAGATGTGTAGAGATAATTTTCCACATCAGGTCGACCTCGGCCGGATTTCTTCTACCGTTGTTTCCCTGACGGGATTCAAACCCTGGACTTGAAGTGTAACGGGGACTTTGCTAAACGGGGTCTCCAGAATTGAAAAAAAATTAGCTGACGCTCGGGTCAACAAACACACGCGCCTGTGCGTACATTGACCCAAGTGTCAGCTATTTTTTATTTTGTGATTCATTATTGTCCCAACATCGGAGGTGTCATTAATACTATCATCTGTCTTCGTTTTCGGAAGTGGTCTTATACCACCTTCTATATTACTGCGCCCATACGTTCGTTGACCCGAACGTCAGCTGAATTGTGATTTTGTATTTCATTGCTGGTTTTTTTTTCGTCCCAACAACAAAGGTGTTATTAGTACTATCATCTGTCTTCGTTTTCGAAATCTGTCTCCTAACACCTTGTATATTTATATATATATTTACAGACGTCCTCGTGGGCTCAGTGCTTGGTTTCTCGGTGTCGTTGTTCTGTTATCGTCAATATTACAACGCTCTTAGTTCGGATTTATCCGGGATACCGTACATAGTCTCGCGTTCGAATCCCGCGAAGTATTTCAACGGCAAACCGGACATAAGCCCCATAAAGGACATCAAAGAGGAAGCGACGCCATTGTTAAATGGCGCCAAAAAAGAGGACAAATGGATTTAATATTTATCATCTGTTGTAAAGACTTTATAAGGCAGAGCGCAGACGTTACATAACCGGGTGTTATTTATAATCTGTTGACGTGAATTAAAAATATTAAACTATATTAAATTTAACTGTTATAAATTGCTTTTAAAAAATTTATAATAATATTTAAAATGTGAAATAAGAAATTCGATAATAATGTCTTATCAATTCGTAAAAAAAATGGTAAATTGTTAAAAAACTATAGATTGTTTTTTGTATTTTATTTAAAAAATATATATAATCTGTTGAAATATTTAAAAGTAGACTCGTATCTCATAAAAAAAATATCCAACAAATTTTGTGAATGATATTTTGGAAAAAATATCATTGACATATATAAAGGTAGACGCACATGTCATAAAAAATTCCCAAGAACTTTTATAAGTGACACATTATGTACGTGTTTGTCTTTTTTTTAATATATATGGTATTTATTTTGTGATGTTGTATTGAAAAAATTAAGTTTTTAATCGGTTTAAATGGGATTGGAAAATAATAAATTTTAAATCTGTTAAAATTGAATTGGAAAATAATAAATTTTAAATCTGTTAAAATTGAATTGGAAAACCATAAGTTTTTAATCTATTGAAATGGAATAGGAGAACAATAAATTTTAAATCTGTTAAAATTTATTTGGAAAATAATAAGTTTTTAATCTGTTGAAATTTATTTGGAAAATAATAAGTTTTTAATCTGTTGAAATTGAATTGGAAAATAATAAGTTTTTACTTTGTTGTAATTTAATTGCAAAACCATAAGTTATTAATCTATTGAAATGGAATTGGAAAATAATAAGTTATTAATCTATTGAAATGGAATTGGAAAATAATAAGTTTTTAATCTGTTGAAATTGAATTGGAAAATAATAAGTTTTTACTTTGTTGTAATTTAATTGGAAAACCATAAGTTATTAATCTATTGAAATGGAATTGGAAAATAATAAATTTTAAATCTGTTGAAATATATATACATAAAGTAATAATTTTCATTACCACTTGAAGTGAGATTTAATATAATGATTTATTATTAATAATATCAAGAAGATTAATTAAAATTAATTTATTAATTATAAAATGGGACGATTCAATCGTCGTAATATGTTTACATGTGATATTGTTTGTTGACAATTTATAATAACGTTTGTGTGATATTATTTTTTATTATTGGACAAATTTATTTATTTTAATACAACGCAGACGGGGGAGGAGGGGGGGGGGGGTTAAAAATTACTTTTTAATTATTTTTTTTACATTTTTGCAATCGAGTTGATTACAGCGATTATTTAGTATTAACGTTTCGTTTTGTGTCGTTTTTCCATTAAGCTCGTTGTTAACGAATGTGGGAAAAGCCATAAGCAATTGCATTTAGAAAACGAGGCTCAATCTGATACATATTATCTTTCTTTATATCTGATTATTAAAACAAGCCATCACTACATGGGTCGGCAACCTTTTCTGATAGAAAGGCCGCATTTATAGAAATATGGTCTAAAGTACACTTTCTTAACAGAGTGGATTGATTTTAGATCAGGGGTAGCCAACTAGCGGACCGCAAACATACATATATTTATCTCCTATAAGAAAAGGTTGCTGACCCCTGTATCAATTCAACGGCTGAAAATAAAAAAAGACTGCAAATGGCATAAAGCAAAATCGTTTTATGCCACTGTTGTCCTAAACGAATTCGTGGAAATTTATTAAATAAAGGAATTGTTGTAAAATTTTAGTATTTCGCAATTTAATTAATTATTGCAAGAGTGTCACATCTCGAAAAAAAAGAAATATGTCGAACAATGTTCAACGTTAAAAAATGTCGACTATTATAGTTTATTTGCAATTTTCTAAAGTCAATTATTTCGAGATGTGACTTTCTACTACATTCAAGTTATATAATCACTTACTAATTAATTGATATTTAACGAAATTGTTAAAAGTGGTTTTGAAGTTTTTGTGTTTTGTCACTGGAGTTTTTAAAGCAAGACTGTCACATCTCGAAAGAAATAGACATTTTGAGATGTGACTTTCTTTTGTCGAAAATTTGTTTATTGAATTATATAAAGACTAAATTCATGCGTAATGAATAAAAGAAGATTTTTTTGACTTGTGTCACTGTTGTCCATTTTAGGACATATAAACACTACTTATTCATATTAAAAGTTGTATTGTTATGAAATTTCGGTATTTTGTAATTGCATTTTTTAAAAGCAAGACAGTCACATCTCGATAACTTTTTTACGATACTACCAAATTATATTATAGATATTAATGTCTTTTTACGATCCATTAATTCATAATGTAAGAAGAAAAAATTTTACTTATGTCACTGTTGTCCTAAAATAATATATACAAACTTATGAAATGGTGAATATTTAACAAAATTTTATAATATTTAAAATAGAATCGTAATGTAACTTTAAATTGCGTTTTTTAAAGCAAAACTGTCATAACTCAAAATGAAGGTCTACGTTATAAAGCGGCTGTACTTTTTTTATGACATAGATTTTAATGGTCTTTAGTTTTTTAATAAAGTCAAATATTTTTGAGATGTGACTTTCTATCGTCGAAATTTTGTTTATGAAATTATATTATATGCATTCCTTTATGTGATATATTGGTTACCATTATAATAATTAGTTATTAATAATTTAGATTTTTAAATTGGAAAAGGTGTTAATAATGTTTCAGCTAGAAATAGACTATTTTGACTTATGTCACTTTATTAGGAAAACTGAATTCCAATATGTCTTTATAATTTATCCTTATTTTCTCTATAATTTTATATAAAAAAATAATCTTTCGACTTATGTCACTGTTATTCCACTTTTCTATAAGTGACAAGGCCTGTGCCTTCCACTCTCCTATAAATAAGGAGGGTTCCACCCTTCTCTCTCCTAATAAGTGAGAAGGTCTCTGCTCTAATTTGTTCTATAAGTGAGGAAGCTTGTTCCATCTACTCTTCTATAAGTGAGGAGGACTCTACCCATACTCTCTCCTATGAGTGAAGAAGCCTGTTACTTCCACTTTCCTTTGAATGAGGAGGCCTATGCCCTACTCTCTCCTAATAAGTGAGAAGGTCTTTGACCTACATTCTTCCATGAGTGAGGACGCCTGTTCCTTCCACTCATAAGTGAGGAGGGTTCTACCCTACTCATTCCTAATATAATTTGTTCTATAAGTGAGGAAGCTTGTTCCATCTACTCTTCTATAAGTAAGGAGGACCCTACCCTTACTCTCTCCTATGAGTGAAGAAGCCTGTAACTTCCACTTTCCTTTGAATGAGGAGGCCTATGCCCTACTCTCTTCTAACAAGTGAGAAGGTCTCTGCTCTATTTTTTCTATAAGTGAGGAAGCTTGTTCTATTCTCTCTCAGTGAGGAGACCCCTGACCTACTCTCTTCTAATAAGCAAGGTCTCTGCCCTAATTTCTTCTATAAGTGAGAATTTCACCCACTCTACTTTGCATTATGCGGCCTCTGTCCTACTCTCTCCTAATAAGTGAGGTCTCTGCCCTATTTCCTTCTATGAATGAGGAAGCCTGTTCGTTCCACTCTTCTATAAGGAGGGTTCTACCCTACTATTTTATATGACTGAGGTGGCCACTGCCCTATACTCTCGTAATAAGTGAGGTATCTTGGCTACACTCTCCTAATAAGCGAGGAGGGTTCTACCCTACTCTCTCCTAATAAACGAGGAGGGCTGTCCCTATCAGTGGGATGCTAATAAGCTGCTACTTACCTTTTTAATTTTTATATTAAATTGCGATATTTAATATTGATGTAATTTTAATGAACTGCCTCATTGGTCTAGTGGTTAGCATGTTCGACTACAGACAAGAGGTCCTGGGTTCGAGTCCCGGGTCGGGCCAATTCAAATATCAATATTTAGTTTTCTATTAAGATTTTCCCGAAGTTGGGAAGTTGGCGGTGATCCACCCCCGTGCTTTGGAGAGCACGTTAAGCTGTCGGTCCTGCGCCTGATCTCTCTCCGGTCGTGTCGGATTCCCGTCACATCAGACTATGAAAGTGAAGGAATAGAGAGTGCACTTGTGTACTATGCCTGCCAATCCGCAGTGGAGCAGCGTGGTGGGCCTATGCTCTAAAAACCCTCGCTCCTCAGAGTGAGGAGGCCTTTGCCCAGCAGTGGGACGTTAATGGGCTGCTACTTACTTTTAATGTGTTAGAGTGAATTATCTACTTTTTTTTAATATATCTCTACTTATTTTTTTTATTAATTGCTAATTTTAACGATAGTTTTAATATGTTTTTATTTTTATAATCTGTTTAATTCGTTATCTGTGTTAACGTGAAAAATGGCGCCTTTTTGTGAAATTGATGTTTTTGATTTTGGATACTTTATATATATATTAAATGCATAATATTATGTTCAAAACAATGGTTAGACAACTCGTCTGTTTGTTTGTCTACGATAATATCCGAAACGGTTGTATCCATTTGGATGAATTTCACTTTTATAGTATAACTGTATGTATCCGAAAAAATATTTACCTTTTTAATCTGTATTTTCTTTTATTTTGACAATGGTTGTGATATTGTGTTTTTTTATGAATTTGTTTTTTATAATGATTTTTTTTTAATTTAACGCTTAATGGAAAATCAAGGTTTTTAACTATACAATCTTAGTTTTTTTTTTTAAATATATTGATATATTTTTGCCTTTAATGGAAAGTCAAAGTTTTAAAACTATAAGTTTAGGTTTATGGTTTTTCTTTATATTGGTTTTTAAATTTATTGCCAACATTGGAAAGTCAAGGTTTTCCACTATACAGCCTTAGTTTTCTTTTATTTATCTGTTCAATGGAAAAATAAGGTTTTCGACTATACAACCTTAATTTTTATCTATTTTTTTATTTACGCCTTTAATGGAAAGTCAAAGTTTTAAAACTACAAGCTTAGTTTTATGTGTTTTTTTTCTTTATATTGGTTTTTAAATTTATTGCCAACATTGCAAAGTCAAGGTTTTTCACTATACAGCCTTAGTTTTCTTTTATCTGTTCAATGGAAAAATAAGGTTTTCGACTATACAACCTTAATTATTTATCTATTTTTTTATTTATGCCTTTTATGGAAAGTCAAGGTTTAAGACTATACAACCTTAGTTTTCTTTTATATTATAGTTTTTAATCTATCCTTTTTATAGAAAAACAAGGCTTTCGAGTATACAACCTTAATTTATTATCTGGTTTTTTTTTTAATTTATATCTTTTAAGTAAAGTCAAGATTTAAGACTATACAACCTGAGTTTTCTTATATATTATACTCCTTAACCCATCCCTTTTATAGAAAATCAAGGCTTTCGACTATACAAACTTAATTTTTTTAATTTGTGCCTTTAATGGAAAGTCAAAGTTTAAGACTATACAACCTTAGTTTTCTTTTATATTATAGTTTTTAATCCATCCCTTTTATGGATAAACAAGGCTTTCGACTATACAGCCTTAATTTTTCATCTGTTTTTTTAATTTCTCTTTTTTATGAAAAGTCAAGCTTTTGGACAATATAACCTGAGTCTTATTTTTTATTGATAATTTTTAATTTATCCCTTTAATGGAAGATCAAGGTTTTTTAGTATACAACCTTAGTTTAATTATCTGTTTCGTTATATTGATATTTTTTAATCTATGCTTTTATTGGAAGGTTATATAGACTATACAGCCTTTGATGTAACATTTAATAATTACTCTGTGTTATTTTTTTTTTATTCACTTTTATAATAAAATGAACTATAAATGTTAGCGAATAAATACTTTATTGTAAGTATAGTTGTGAATTTTATATTTTAAAATATATGATAATTTATAAATATAATAGTTGTTTTATTTACGAGACTAATAGTTTAAATTTAGCGGTCACTAAGTAGGTTTGCAGACTATTTCTATACCTCGCGTATTTCCCGTTCCCGTGGGTATATGGAGAAACCTGAGTATCGCAAAAGGCATTATCTTAAATATCTGATGTATAGTAATAGTACAATTTAATCGAAAACGAACACTGGCACTATTGCGTCAAATTTCCCATACTCTTACGGGCTTTGGAACTACGCGGGCAAGATCTAGTTGCTAATAAAATAACTCGATGGAGTAATAACATTTGTTTGTGTGCAATTCATATTACTATTATTGATTTGCCATTGTCTATCGCGTGTCACATTATCGCCAGCCGCGGAGTGGACGTAAAGTGAGAAACGGTGGTCAGATCAGCCAAGGGCAATATGGCGACGTCCATGGCTCGCATCAGCTGTTTCCCTTGCAGAATACCAGTAAAGTGAAAGACACTCCGCATAGCAGCCAAGGCCAATATGGCGACACCTATAGCTCGCGACAACTGTTTCACTTGCATAATTACAGCAAATTGACGGTAAAGTGAAAGGCGCTTGTACGAGTAGCCAAGGCCAAGATGACGACGCCCATGGCTCGCATCAGCTGTTTCACTTGCATAATTACAGCAAATTGACGGTAAAGTGAAAAACACCCGGCAAAGCAGCCAAGGCCAAGACGGCGACGCCCATGGCTCGCATCAGCTGTTTCACTTGCATATTTACAGCAAATTGACGGTAAAGTGAAAAACACCCGGCAAAGCAGCCAAGGCCAAGACGTCGACGCCCATGGCCCGCATCATCTGTTCCACTTGCATAATTACAGCAAATTGACGGTAAAGTGAAAGACACCCAGCAAAGCAGCCAAGGCCAAGATGGCGACGCCCATGGCTCGCATCAGCTGTTTCACTTGCATAATTACAGCAAATTGACGGTAAAGTGAAAATCACCCGGCAAAGCAGCCAAGGCCAAGATGGCGACGCCCATGTCTCGCATCAGCTGTTTCGCTTGCATAATTACAGCAAATTGACGGTAAATTGAAAGACACCTGGCAAAGCAGCCAAGGCCAAGACGGCGAATCCCATGGCTCGCA
>JACTOM010000937.1:1717304-1761594 GCA_015832385.1 Elymnias hypermnestra
AAAAAAAAAAAAAAAGAAAATCGTTTTGTAATTTAGAATTAAAGTATCAAGAATCCAAATAAAATTCTATGAGACCTTTGAAAATCAATAAAAATAATTTAGTTTGTATTAAGCAAAATATATTTACATAATGATTTAGAATCAAAAAGATATTTATACAAAATCAAAACCTATAATTCTTCCGGAATTAAAAAAATATTGTTACTAATATTATATATTGGATTTTATCAAAATTCAAGTTATTACCAAAACTAAGAAAATCCTATGATATTTTTAGACAAATTTGAATTTTTATATCATATTATAAAAAAATAAAATAAAAACCAAAAAACTACCAAATTAATCTTTGCACTTCATCGAAATCCTGCCAAAATATCTCCTTTGTGAAAAATATATAAAACGTCACAGCATTTATTAACAAATACCACATAAACTCTACAATAACAACTTTCAACGAAGGCCTTACAAACCGAAGTCTCAATATAACATATGGGACAAGGAAATACCGAATCTCAACCAATCTCTGCAAAGCCAAAGCGCAAAACAAACACAAGGAATACGGTAAGAGAAATGATACACAGTTCTGATCCTTCAAATTATCATATAAACTGAACAACAGGAATATATACAAGGGTATCGTTGCATAGATTGCATAATCATACCTCCCAAACCAACGATTCCATATATAGAAAGTGTAATGCCTGTTATCCGCTAACAAATAAGGATGGACAATTGTATTGTAATGCACAATAACAATAAACGAAATCCCCATAACGGTAACAACAATTTTATTCCTCCATATCAATTTCAAAGTTGAAGAAATCCTTGCAACGACATATGGCATTCCAAACACCCCGTAGAATAACAGGAAATACATCAACTGTGGTATATGAATCGTTGCTTGGTGAGCCTTTTTATCCCCAATAACGATTGATCCGTTGATATAGACAAATAATGCGAAACATCCTAATATACTTTTCAATTGGATTATAACAAACAGATCGTTTATGGCAATAAATTTAAATGCCACTTTAAAGAACGTTGATAAATGAAATTTTAATGCAATGGCAACATCGATTAAGCTGTAGTAACGTTTGAGTTTAGATGCATCAATGTCATTTGCTATAAGTGATCTTTTACTTAGGGATGTCCGTGATAGGTAACGATTCCCAAACACCCTCGAGCTGCGAATAAGTATATCCAATATCTTATGTCCCATAACCATCGCTACCCATACAATGTTCGTCTGTCTCATTATAACACTGAGATTACCAAATATTAATATCCACCATTTCCCTTTATAATGGAAACATAATCTAAAGAATATCAACAAATACAACAACGATAGCACATCTGTATAGTAAACATGAGAAAAGAAATACAACGGAGGTAGTATAGTCAAGCTACAAGCTTGCAACAAAATCTTAAACTGACTCTCGTTATAACTGCCATAAATAAACTTCAATATCGATGAAAAAAGTATTAGATTAAAGCAGGAACCAGCCAAGTTAACGAATCTCAAATTGTAAGTGTTACATTGGAAGTAATACCCGATGAATGCTGTCGATGTGATATGGAGTCCTGGAAGCGTTGTTATCTTTGGATCCCAATAACTGAAGTTGCCATCACAGAACGACTTCCCTTGTGGTATATGGAATAATTCATCGACAACTATCTGTGATGTCTCGTTGACTTTATCAAATATCAATTTTGATATTGCAAAGTAAACTGTGATAGTTGCAGCGAGACAGGAGTAGTATATCATCGAGGATTTCATTTTATCTGGAATTTAAGAGAGAATATAGTCATAACTTACAGTTTAAGATGGTAGTGGTTAACAATTAACTATAATCTCGCCTGATGGTGTGTTATAATCATAGGTTGCAGTAGGTAGATTGATTTAATGTTGTCAATGTCATATGTAGAGGATAATATGGATATTCCTCCAAAAACCACAACTTTACATTGTTTTGGGATTTTGAAATCAGCATGAATCTGTGTTTAAGCAGTGGCCAGCTAATGTTGAAAGAAATCAGAATAGAGTATCAGAGAGAGAGATAATACATTTTATTGTACAGCATAAACAATACACAAAATAGATATGATGACATAATCATAGGGTACAAAAAGACAGCCTTATCGCTAAGTAGTGATTTCTGCCAGGCAAACTGAGGAGGCTTGTGCCCAGCAGTGGGACATTAATGAGTTGCTATTTTTTTTTTAAATGTAGCCATACTCAATTCACTTTTAATGATTGACCAAGTCAGAGTTAGTATTAACGAGTGACAATATTAAGACAGGGACAATATTAAAAACAAATTAGAATATGTCATGGAATGAAATATGGATTTCGACATAATTAGAGATATAGTGAAAGTATTGAAAAATAAACATAGCAAATGATTTGATATCTTATTTTAAATTTGCTCCATTAATGTCTACTATGTTAAAATATCATTTTCAACATTGGATATTGGATGTCAAATAGAATACTTTAAAATTACAAAATATTGAAAAAATTATGGTTATTTGTTTTAATTGTATTAATGTTGACAGTCAAAATATTGAAATTGTATCCAATGAGGATTAAAAAGACTTTATTTGTTTTTGTTTAATAAAAAATAATCATTCATTTTATTAATAATAGACAAATTTGTTATCCTATCTATATTTAGTTTATTCCATAGTTCAAATCCAGGAACTCCTACTATTATATTATGGATAAAATGGCATGTCCATATTGTGATATCTTGAAGCAAGTATACAAAATCAATGTACCTACTCTGACCACTAGTTATAATACAGTTTAAGATGGTAGCTCACTATACTAAAGAGAATCTATAGCTCTCTATACTGATTAACAGATAATTGCAACCCCTTCAGTAATGTGTCAGTTTATGCCTATCTAAACAACCAATGCCTTGCTTCGAAGGTAACTTGCTAGGAGCTCCTGGCAACCCACCAACTGCCTTGAGACCTCTCATATTTGGCCAATGGACCCTGTATCTGTTACCCAATTGTCACCACTAAGGAGGGAGAAAATCCAAGTGTCCAACCAGTCCACACACATCAAATTAGAGAATTCCCTAAAGTACTAGCACTTTTGCACTAGCAACATCATTAAAACTAGTTGTAATTATATTACTTATCATTTAAGGAAAACAATGTGTTTATGAAGCTATTCAAAGAATGTGAGAACTACCAATTTATTCTAGTTAATTAATAATTCACTATAAGTGAATTGTATAAACATTGTATAAATGGAGTAGTGTAACATATTCAATAGTATAATCACAGAATTAAAACTATTTGTAATTTTATGCATTTTGTATGCATAGAATTACAAATAGTATCTTTTTTAAACTTTTTCTCATAGTAGTAAAATAAATGATTAATAATCGCGTACATTCAGTAGTATAACATATTTAGTGAAATGTATAACCAATAAATTTTGAAAACGTTTTATAATAACTCAACATTTGTTTGCATACAAAAACTTTTAATATCTTAAGCATTTTCTTTATTTCTCACAATAATGTGAAAATTATAGATACATAATTAGAGATACTATATTAAGCTTTAATAATCAGTAACTATCTTTTAAAATTAACTCAACGCAACCGTAATGTAACGAAAATTGTATGTACAAAATAAATAAATTACCATCAATTTATGAATTATATTCACATAACAATATTTTCCCATCAGTTTTAATCTTAATAGTTTAATTATATTGCGTGGTAAAAGTAGGGTAACTTATTTTAATTTGAACTACCTCAAGCAAAAGAGACCGCAATTTTTAGCGGCTTTTTTGACAGCTACAAATAAATAATCAATATGGCGTAGAGATCACAGAGTACTAGAACTAAATTGGGAGCGTTCAAATTAAAAACCGTTTAACAATGTTCTGTATTTTCATTGTACCACACAACCCTAAATATAATCCTAAATTCAATGCATCTAAATGTTTAAACTTCTTTTAATGCAATAAAATCTCTTGAGATGATTTTTTACAAACTCCTTTATAAAATTCTGTCCACATTGAGCAAATTCCTAATTATAAAAAATAAATAAATAAAAATATGGCAAAAAAAAACTATGTAATATAGATACTTACGTTTATAAGGGAAATAAACATAAAACATTTCCGTTCATAATATACAAGGATGATTACTAACTCAATCGTAATCATCATCAAAACGCTTTCAAAAAATGCGATAAAAAATTGTGGCGTTGGAGAAAAAGCAGCTGTATAATAAATACTATATACTTTACCAGAGCGATTTAAGGCTACCGTAGGTAAATCTAATTTATTCATAGAAATTTGTAAAATATATAATACCATCCACTCCTAACTAAATATTTTCAATTCTATCGTACATGACAGTCTTAAATATGTAAATATAAAACAAGGCACATTTTGAAATCAATTTGATTTTAGAATGTAGAACATTTTGAAAACTTTAAGTTTATTAAATTTCATTTATTATCCAGTTTTAGTTTTTCATGTGAAAATTTCGATTATATCCGTGATTTGATTTATGGGCTGCATGGTTGAAAATTTTTACCTTTCTTCATTGGAAATAAAAAATGAAGTTACTGTACGGCAGTGACATTTAATATAGTTATATAATATTTATACTCATGACTTAGAATTGTCGGTAAACAATTTTTGTAGTAGACCTGGGTCGTTTCAGAATTTCAGCATAACGTAACGAACTGCTACTTACACCAAAAAAACCGTTATGATACAAGCTATTAATAGAACCGCCATTTTTCCGAGGACAAATTAAAATTAATGCTAATAATTTATGTAAATGCCCTCTTACGGAAACTTTTGTTATACAAACGATTTCATCAATCTTGAGATATAATACAATCATAGTACGGCACTGACAATCTAGATGGCAGTTTTGTATTTTTCTACTTCTTACACAAGTTATTTGAAGAAATAATTTACTCATTTTTATATACGAGTATACATTTTACGTGATTATCTACACACTAAAATTTCTTGTGGAAAGAATTTGAAATAAAATATGCAATATAATTTTACGAAAGTATAACTTTATTATGCTTAATTTTTTAAAAAATTCTACAAAACATGCGTTAGTTGACCTAAGTAAAATATAATGAATTCATTGAAATGGGTAGTGAATATTATTCGGGTGAATTTAGAGTTTCGTNATCTGTATTTACTGGTGAGTCTATTGCTGTGTATGAGGCAATTCAGTTTGCATATGCTCATAACATGCAACGGACCGTTATTTTTACCGATTCTCTCAGTTGTTTGTTGTCGATCAAAGAAAATCCTTTTCGCAGTAGATCTAAATTTCCTATTATTTTCCGAATTAGAGAGGCATTGTTATCTTGTTACATGAAGGGCTTATCCATCGAGTTAGCGTGGATTCCAGGGCATTCAGGAATAGCAGGTAATGAAATTGCTGACTCTAGTGCCAAGGAAGCAACATTTGTAGGTTCCTCTGACCATTTCCAAAATTATACTCACGATTTGTGCAATTTAGCAAAATCATATCTTATAAAATCCTGGCAAGACTACTGGTCCGATTCAAAGTTGATTAAGGGCAAATACTATGCTTCAATTCAGCCTGACATACCTATTCGTCCCTGGTTTTTCTTTCAGAGATACGCAGATCGTTGGATAACCACCACTATTAATCGTTTACGTTTAGGTCATGCCTGTACTCCTGTTCATCTTAATAAAATCAGGATTAGAGATAGTTCTCTCTGTGAGTGTGGATTAGACGAAGGCACTGTATCTCATATTCTTTTTTCATGTCCTAAATTACAGTATTCTCTTTATGAAATTCTTCCGTCATACATTCCTCGTCCCGTTAATATTCAGAGTTTACTAATGCTTGTATTTACTCCTTTCAGTAAGTTTCTATGTAGTTTTATTAGAGTTAATAAGATTAGTTTGTAAAATAATTTCTCTTTATATATAGTATAATATGTAGAATTTTTTCATCTCCTTTTTTTATGTACTAACATATATAGTTTTATAATATAGTAGTAAAAAGTCTGACTATTTTTAAGTAAAGAAAATTTAATTGCGGTATTCATATTATACCAACCAAAATCTATACGTGTCTCTCCATGTCTACACGTCATTGGCGAAATAATTGGGCCCGATTGGCACCAATAAAAGCCATAAATTAAAGAAGAAGAAGACATTTAATATAACGGTCAACATTCTTCAAAAAACTTCAAGAATTTTACATTTTATTCACGAAACGTTATTGCAATCAATAAATCATATAATTGTCTATATTTGATATGTAATTTGCTTATTAATGTAATGGAAGTGAATACATTTATCGCGAAATTAAAAGCGAACGGTTCAGAAAATGATTCGTGCGATCTCGGTGAAGTTTTTAACAATTACCAAAGAATTAAAAAGGATTTACCTTCTAAGGATGTGGCTACGCTCTCTCTGAATGTATTATGTATATTGTGCAGGTAAATATATTGTTATATTTTACTTAAAACTAAATGTGCGCTTAATTTGTAATAGTTATAAAACTCGTTTATATACAAAACAAAACCGTGGAATACTCTATTATTGCAAGCACCAAAGCAATTTTAAACAATATAATTTATACTTTATAGTTTCGTAACTTTGTGACTATAATATTTCTTAGGTATTACTTTACTGCTGATAGGGTTTCGCAAGCGCAACCCTATCAGCAGTATCTGTGATCACACCTAATGATAAGTGATAATACAATCTAAGATGGGATAGTGATGATCTGGTAAGAGGCAATTTACCTTTAATGTTTCTATACAGCATCATAATGGAAGACAAATTTCTTTGCTTGGGTATATGTCTTTTTTGTTCATTCCAGTCAAGTCTCAGATGCACCAATGCACCAGTGAAGTTCTTAACAACGTGTTTAGTTGATTGCTGTATCTATCCAATGTTTTATGATGGGGCTATCAGTTTTATAACTAATTGCCTGTAGGATGTTCTTGCCACCACCATGCAGGCTTTTGACTACATAATTTCATTAAAATTTTATTGATGTCTATTTGTTCTAGAAACCTTGAAAGAGTCCCATCATGGTGTGATAAAATAGACTATAAGCAACTTCTCACACTGACAATAGAATGTGTCAGACAAACACGTACAACAGACAGACCGGAGCAAGTGAAAATTCTTGCATGTATATTCCATATCCATAAGCATGTAGTTAATAAGGTAATATCATTATAATATTCTTTATTGCACAATACAAGCATGAAATAAGCAAATATTATTGGAGTTAAAGAGATTTTTTAAGCTAAAAAGGGTGGTATCCATAAATAAATATACACATACACACATAGCATTTGATCCAGAAACATTCATCTTAATCTTTCCCTTCCAACTTTCACATTTACTCTTGACTCATAAATCCTTTTTGTTAGTTTCCTTTCATTTATTCTCTCTACATGCCCAAACTATTAAAGCATACCTTTCTCAATTTTAGTCACTACATCTTCTTTTATGCCACAACATTCTCTTATCACACCATTTCTTACTCTGTCACTCAGTTTTAATCCACACATACTTTTCAAAGCTCTCATCTCTACCACATTTATTTTACTTGTGTGATTCTTCTCCCATACCCAACTTTCACTACCATACATAAGTGTTGGCATCAACACTCCAGCATGCACTGCCAGTCTGGCCCTTTGAGACACCATCTGACTATTCACAAAGGTGTGCAGAGCACCATTTACCATATTTCCTGAGATCCCAAGTATACAAATTCTTCCACTTGTTCTCCATCTATCAAAATATTGCCATTCATCATAGATTCATCCCTTTCAAAAAGCACGACTTTCGTTTTGTTTACATTCACCTTCATTCCTTTCTCTTTAAAATATATATATTATAATTATACTAAATAAATAAAACATAATACAAATAGTCGTTGCCACTAAACACATAGAGAAAGGTAGTGAATCTTTACTTGTTTCTTGAATATGTCCAATGATTACGTACCTACCTATTACCCGACTGAGTTTGTTGTGGGCTCTTCTCAAATCAGGAAGTAAAGGAACCCTCGTAACTTTAGATTTTGAGTCGTTCTTGAGTACTATAAGATTCTTGAGTATTATTTGACAATTCAAAAATGCTGTATTATGCCTACTTGAATAAAGATATTTTGATTTGATTTAGATTCTCTTATACTGAGAGGTAAATTGTATATATATTACTATGAAAAATTCTGTGGAAATAAAAGCTAAGTACTCTAATTAACGACCCTCTGCTGGTCAAAGCCCTCGTCATTCCTTGCAAAGAGATGTTGGCCCATCTCAAGACCAGTTTGAGGTTTTTAACAGGCATGTTGCTGGCAGGGTTGTGATCACTTGTATAGAATGATACAGAAGTTTTTAACGGTTATGACTCATGTACAACCTGGAACACTCCTGGGTGTTTCAGGTATCCACAAGGATCCCAGCCTTATAAATAAAGACCTCTGACTCAAAGGAAACAGGGTTTGACTTATGGTTGATAGGCTTCACATAACCCAGAATCACAACTGGACCTGTTTGATTGAATGTGTGTTTATTATCTGGATACCTATTTTAAAAGTAGACACTGATAATATTTATACATACTCATTCCCAGAAGGGTAGGCAAAGACCACATCCTTCCACTTGCCACTGTGCCATATGCACATAGACATCAGTATGTCTTTGTACACAGTAATAAACGGTTGTTACCAAGTAGTCTCTCAATGTCTTCCATCGTGCCCTAAATGGTGATTTGCGACCACACACAAAGAGCGAAGTACATTGGCCACTCAACCCAATCCGAAACCTGAGTCAGCAGACTAAGCAACCGTAACAGTTTCTCCAAGGATTCCCGATTTTTGGACTGACCAGTCATGCCTATGGTACTTAGCGAAGCAGTAGTCTAGAAAGTAAGCGACACTCTCCTGAACCACCAGAATTGAAGAAATATGACATCTATGTGCATACAGCACACCACAATCCTTGCATATCTCCTTCGCTTCTTTCATTCTCATTAAACCTTTCATACAAATTCATCGGTTTGAAGTACTCTTAACCTGACCCTTATTTAAAATGTCCTGGATTTGGTCTAGGAATGTTGGCCTTGGTCTTCCCCTTCATTCAGTTTGCTTTCATTATACACTGATGATATACAGATAAGGAAACATTGACAAGAAATTGTTGTTGTAATTAACAAAGGAATTAGGCCGATCGCTCCCCTCCATTGTTTGTTACATTACATATATAGCACAGTCACTTATCCCATTTTTAAACAAACAAACTTGTATGGGTCATCTAGTATTATGCAATATAATCACCAGATCTTCAAAACCATATATCAATCTGATGATTGATGATGATCTTCCTAATAGGACACCGGTTCACTGACTATTATGCAAAGCTGTTTGTACATTTATTACAGAATATATCAACGTCACCAGAACTAGTATTGAAATTATCTATGATGCCGTTCGAATGTAACGAGGAATCACTCCTCACAGACTACTACAAGACATACGGATATATAATAATAGATAGGATTACATACATACAGAAATTGAAGAGTTTAAAATACTCAGTATTAAAGCTATTACCAAAACTTACCGAAGACTTGATCACCGTTACCAAAATGTATGACACGTTGCAATTTTGCACGAATATCTTGATGATTTTAGTGAAGAAATTGATTTATATTTACAACGAATCACCAAATGAAGTTAACGAAGCATTAGACAAAATATTTCAATGTATATCACAAATGGATTTAACGAAATTCAAAAAGATATCAGACAAAGATGCATTAGATATGTATATAAAACTGAATGAGTGTCTGTACAGTATAATTGAGAATTCTATGAAAGTTAACTTTAGAGGCTCCGTCTTAGAGACTGCAACGAGATTGACAATCTCTCTCCTCGGACATAAACCGGATATGTTTCATTGTCTACAATCTATCTACTTGAATTCCTTCTGCTGTATATTCAAAGAGAGATCAGATTATATTCTCACAGACAATATATTTAATAGTATACAGAAAACATGTGAGATGACGGAGAGATTGGGATATGAGACTGCAATCTACTCGACATATCCATTTATAAGTCAATATATAAGATTATTCATCGAACACAACATTAGCAATAAGAAATATGACTTTTTAAATGGAACGACACAAGAGAATTGTGTTAAAATGGTGTTGTTTTTACACGAGAAGTTGAAAGTAACGAATCAATTGACAAAATGTGAGAATTGCAGTGTAAAGTCCGGGTTACATGATGCATTGAGGCTCTCTTTTGCTGTGAAGCATTTTGTGACACTACCCTCGTTGCATTTAGACATGTTGCCGTTGTATATCAATTTGTTGAACGAGCAATACAAAATAATAGAGTTTTTGAATACAACGAAGTGTCCCAATCAGGATAAATGTTTTAGGAAACTACAAACAGATGTACATAATATCGCTGTGTGGTTAAACAACAAAAAACATTATGAGTTCTCGTTAAAAGTGTTTGTGATATACTTAAAATATGAGTTTGTTTATATGAGTGATAACGAGTTCAAGAATGTGAGTCGTGGGCTGTATAATATGGGTATATGTGAGTTGGATTCAATGTTATACGAGAAGGCTTTATGCAGTGCTTATATGAGTTTGATTTACTCGTTGCCAAGTGGATTGAATATGGAGAAATATATGAGTCTCGTTATAGATATCAAAGCCAAAGCCTTGAAGAGTGTAAAGGATGATGAGATGTCACGAGATCATAAAGATATACAAGCGATATCGGTGCTCGAGGCTTTCATCCTTTCTGAAGATAACGATACATATGGAAATATACGACAGAATCTGAAGAATCTTATGTTTTGGTGAGTGTATTTTAATATTGCCATATACTTTTTTCTCTGCAAAAGAACTCATTTGCCATGTAGAGCATATGTACATACAAGGTGTTAGGAAACCGCTCCCGATAACAAAGACAGACGTTAGTAATAATGACAAAAAAAATACAATTAGCTGACGCTCGGGTCAAGGACCGCACGCGCCACAGCTGATTGGAACGACAGTTTAATTGTTGGTTTTTCTTTAGTAATGTATTTTTATGAAACTATCGTTTCAAGCTGCTGACGCCCGGTTCAAGAACTGCACGTGGCACAGCTAAATGAAGCGACAGTTACATACAAAATACATAACTAAATAAAAACCTACAATTAAACACAATTAGCTGACGCTCGGGTCAAGGACCGCACGCGGCACAGCTAAATGAAACTAGAGTTTTATAAAAAAATACATTACTAAATAAACAAAAATTCAACACAATCAGCTAACGCTCGGGTCAAGAACCGCACGCGGCACAGCTGAATGAAAGGATAATTATATATAAAATATATTATTAAAAGAAACCCCAACAATTACACGCAATCAGCTAACGCTCGGGTCAAGGACCGCTCGTGGCAGCTGCCTGTTCGAGTGTACAAGAGATGACTATTCATTTATATGTATATTAAGAAACTAAACAATTATAACGTTTCAAAAATCATTTGCGATGCTAAGCCTATCTAACTACACGATAATATATTGACAAATATATTTAAAAAAAATATTCAATTACATAATAAGATAATTAAATCACAAAAAGTTCCAAATATGTTTTGCCATGCTGAGCATACATACACATGACAGACAGATTAACATAAGTAGACATTGGTACTGCTTCATCCAATATTAATGCACTAATTGGATTGATTTTGTGTTGAATTGTACAGCATCACATGTGTACAGTTTCATCCAATGTTAATGCATTAATTGGATTACATTCGCGTTAAATTGTACAGCACCACGTTTGCACTGTTTCAGCCAATATTAATACATTAATTGGATTAATTTTGCGTTAAATTGTACAACATCATGTTTGCACTGTTTCAGCCAATATTAATACATTAATTGGATTAATTTTGCGTTAAATTGTTCAGAATCACGTTAGTACAGTTTCATCCAATGTTATCATTAATTGGATTCATTTACAATAAATTTTACAGTTTCATCCAATATTAATGCACTAATTGGATTTATTTAGAGTTAAGCTGTACAACGCCATCTATTGAAAGCTAGCGTGAAATGTTTAATGGTTTCTTTCTCTGTAATGAGTTAGAAATTGTCTTTAACAGTTACATTTTTTTCAGTGCTCTATTAAAACACGAGTTCTTGATGTATTTGAAGCTGTGGCCTTCAGTAGTTCCAATATCTGGTGTTTGTAGATCACTCTTCGATATGGCCAATGGGAAATATAGCTGGCTAAAGGGTATGTATCACAAAACATACATACACACTTTCACAAATGTTACGTACACAGTTTCACAAAAGATACGTACACAGTTTCACAAATGATACGTACACAGTTTCACAAAACATACATACACAGTTTCACAAATGATATATACACAGTTTGACAAAAGATACGTACACAGTTTCACAAAAGATACGTATACAGTTTCACAAATGTTACGTACACAGTTTCACAAAACATACATACACAGTTTCACAAATGTTACATACACAGTTTGACAAAAGATACGTACACAGTTTCACAAATTTTACGTACACAGTTTCACAAAACAGACATACACAGTTTTGTGTTCAAGACATTTCAGAGATTATTTGGAACTAACAGACTGATAAATGAGACTGCAAAAACAATTGAATGTATTTTTTTATTCGCAGCCGAAGAAAAGGAAGCAGCATTACAGTTATTGTACGAAGTGGTGCTACAAACACCCACCGCCGTGAGAACCATCCACCACGACAGTTACAAGAGCATTGTATTGGAACTCATTGAACATTTTGAAAAAACAAAGGTGAGTCAAATTCAAAATATGTTTATTCAAGTAGGCCTTTACAGCACTTTTGAATCGTCAAATATCGTTTTTTTTCGTATATTATTTAATTGATACATCCGATTGTAATTGTTGATTGAACTGATGATAAGTGATAACACACCTGATGATGATAAGTGTTGATTCATCTAGTGACTGGTGATGATGCACTGACGATAAGTGATGATGTATATGTTACTTAGTGACGATGCACCTGATGACAAGTGATGTTGTTTCTGATGTTAAGTGATGGTGCATCTGATGATAGTAATGATGCATTTGATGATAAGTGATGATGTACATGTTGATAAGTGAGGATGCTCCAGATGATAAGTGATGTTGCATCTGATGATAAGTGTTGATTCATCTAGTGATTGGTGATGATGCACTGACGATAAGTGATGATGTATATGTTACTTAGTGACGATGCACCTGATGATAAGTGATGATGTTTCTGATGTTACGTGATGATGAATCTGATGATAGTAATGATGCATTTGATGATAAGTGACGATGTACATGTTGATAAGTGATGAATATACAGGTGATAAGTGTTAGTGCAGCTGATGATAAGTGACGATGCACCTGATGATATTTGTTGAAACATCTAATGATAAATGATGAAGCATCTGATGCTAAACAATGACGTATATGTTGATAAGTGATAGTCTTCCAGATGATAAGTGTTAGTTCAGTTGATGAAGTATTGATTCACCTAATGGTGATTGACAATATTGAGAATTTTACTTCAGTAAATTCGCTTCAAAAGGTGAGCTGACGAGAGAGTTACGAAACGTGTGATCGGGCGAGGCGAACGGACCGATATATGTTTTATTTCTTTACAGCGAATCTCAGTTGGAGATAAGATTTTATATTCTACCCTACTTTTGTTGAAATCTGAATACGACGTCGCTGAAGCAGCAGAGAAATACAAATGGACTGTCACTGAACACGTGAGTTCACATTTCTTAGAAGATTCACAGGTTCGATTCCCAGCGGTGTTACTGTATGACTGAATGGTCAGTCATTGACAATAGGAACAAAAGTCTTATATACAAGGTATTAGGAGACCGGTTCCGAAAACGAAGACAGACGATAGTACTAATGCCATTGGCATTTTTTACGCTCGCTAATTGAAACGATAGTTTTATAAAAAAATACAACCATCCATGAAACTCAAAATCATAAACAGCTGATCTTTGAACGGACGGGTCAATGAACTGATCAAATGGCGTGGCGCTCGGGCTTTCTTAAAAATACTTATAGAAATACATTACTTTGCTAATAAGACAACCAGCAATGAAACATAAAATCTTTAACAGCTGATTTTTGAACGCACGGGTCACTGGACGGGAAACAGTGAACCGCGCTCGGGATTTCTTTTAAAATACTCTTAAGAATACATTACTTTACTAAAACACAACCAGCAATGAAACAGAATCATAAAAAGCTGATCTTTGAACGCACGGGTCAATGAACTGATCAAATGATGCCGCGCTCGGGCTTTCTTAAAAATACTTATAGAAATACATTACGTTACTAATACGACAACCAGCAATGAAACATAAAATCTTTAACAGCTGATTTTTTAACGCACGGGTCAATGAACGGTCAAAGGGAGCCGCGCTCGGCCGTTCTTTAAAAATACATAACTTTACTAAAACACAACCAGCAATGAAACAAAATCATAAAAAGCTGATCTTTGAACGCACGGGTCAATGAACTGATCAAATGGCGCCGCGCTCGGGCTTTCTTAAAAATACTTATAGAAACACATTACTTTACTAATAAGACTACCAGCAATGAAACATAAAATCTTTAATAGCTGATTTTTGAACGCACGGGTCAATGAACGGTCAAAGAGAGCCGCGCCCGGCCGTTCTTTAAAAATACATTACTTTACTTAAAACACAATCAGCTATGAAACATAAAATCGTTAACAGCTGATTTTTGAACGCTGGGGTCACTGAACGGAAAAAGGGAACCGCGCTCGGGCGTAAAGAAATAGCCAGCAATGAAGCACAAAATCATAAACAACTGATCTTTAACCGCACGGGTCAATGAATTGATTAAAGAATGCCCGAGCACGGTGCGCTTTAATCACTTCGTTGACCCGTGCGAACTTTCGTTTCATTATGCTTTACTAACATGATGGAGTGTAAAGAGTGCTAAAAAGCGTCCCATCATGTCATCAAGTGTCATTGGTACTATCGTCTGTCTTCGTTTTCGGAAACGGTCTCCTAATACCTCGCATTTATGTCATCAGTTCCTTGACCCGTGCGTTCAAAGATCAGCTGTTAATGATTTTGTGTTTCATTGGTGGTTGTTTTTTTTAGTAATGTATTTTTAAAAGTATTTTCAAATAACGCCTGAGCGCGGCGCGCTTTGGACGGTGCGTTGACCCGTGCGTTCAAAGATCAGCTGTTCATGATTTTGTGTTTCATTGCTTGTTGTTTTATTAGTAAAGTAATTTTAAAGAACGTCTCATCATCAAAGGTGTCATTGGTACTAGTCTTTCTTCGTTTTCGGAAGCGGTCTGTACTCGTATATATGTATGTATGTTTCGTCAGACCGTTGACCCTGACCGTGACGCAGCAGTAAGGACCCTGGAGCAGGAGTACGAAGCCATGGCATCAGCTTTGCAAGCTGTCGAGCTGTTCACCGAAACGGTGAAGGAGTTGGAAACCGGTGAGGATGTTTTTTAGTGATGACAAGATGTTGGTTTGATGTACATACATATGCTCAATACGGCAAATGATTTCTGGATTAGTTGTTTATTGAAATAAAGTGCCTTATTGACATAATGACAATATCATTAATAAACTGTATAGGTTATGTGTTAAGTATGCTTAACCTGGCAAATGATTTTGAGCCTAGATGTCGTTTCAGGTGTTCTGCCCAGCTCTATGTTGAGGCATATCGCACAGATTGTGTGTGTGTCTGTTCAGCGTTTACTCCACTTCGATATGCTGGTATACGGATTGCAATTGGCTCACATTGGATGCGTCATCGCTGACGTCACTGGGGATAAGTGAGTTCATTTATTTTTTCCTCTATTCATTTATCTGTTTAATCTTTTAAGAATCCATTAGTTTATTCAATTTTTCAACCATTCATTTATTCAGTCTTTTAAACATTCATTTATATATTCAATTTTTTAATCGTTCATTTATTTATTCAATCTTTTATACATTCATTTATTTATTCAATTCTTCAACCATTCATTTATTCAGTCTTTTAAACATTCATTTATATATTCAATTTTTTAATCATTCATTTATTTATTCAATCTTTTATACATTCATTTATATATTCAATTTTTAATCATTCATTTATTTATACAATTTTTAAACATTCATTTATTTATTCAATTCTTTAAACATTCATTTATTTATTGAATAATTTAATCATTAATTTATTCATCCAATCCTTTAAACATTCACGCATTTATTCAATTCTTTAATCATTCATTTATATATCCAGTCCTTTAAGCATTCATACATTTATTCTTGTATTATTTCATTTGTTCATGAATCATTCGTTTACTTTATTTATCATATCATTTCGTATTCAAATCGGAATTTGTTTGTTGCAATTTATGTATGTATTGACAGTTTTTTCTCTACTACAAGGGACCAAATGCAATTCATTTTTTTTATTTCCATTAGCTCAATGTAAAAGACTCATCGATTAAGGTTTAGCCATATCCAGAATTTACCCTTAAAGACCTATTTTACTTATATATTTTTTAATATATCCCAATCTTTGGCTATGAATTAATTTATAACATTATTCATTTATTTTTAAATTAAATTATTTGTTCCCCTGTTCATTTAATTACACGATTGGTTATTAATGAATTTATGCCATTGTTCATTTATATTTAAATTAAATTATTTATTTCTCTGTTCATTTATTTACTCGATTGTTTATTAATGAATTTATGCCATTGTTCATTTTTTTTTAATTAAATTATTTGTTCCCCTGTTCATTTAATTACTCGATTGTTTATTAATGAATTTATGCCATTGTTCATTTTTTTTTGAATTAAATTATTTATTCTCCTGATCATTTGATTACTTACGAGTATACATTCAATTGTTGATTATTTTTGAATTCATTTTCAAATATAAATTTATCTATTCATTCATTTATGATTGTGTTTATCTATTAATTTATTTGTGTTACTTTTTTCATTTATTTAATGACTTATCTAAGCACAAACAAAGCTTAGCTATAAACTAGATTTTTATTGAAGGCACTTCGAATATAATAAATGTTATTTCTATTAGGGAATCCTATGTACGGAATGCGAGTGTGCTTATATACCATGGTGAACACCATCAAAGATGGCAAGTGGTCATAATGAAGGCTGTCAAATATGCTGGGGAGTTGTTATCCGATATACATACAATGGATACAGCACTGTGTTTGCTGTGCGATGTCGCGGTGAGTGTTTTGGTCTCTTAATATACAGTGTGATCTTGATATAAAAAAATACTAGGGGTGTGCGAATATCGTTCGAGTTGAATAATTCGAAATGTTATAGAGTAATTCGAAACAATCGAATATTTGGAAAAAATCGAAAATTAAAAAAATATCGAGTAAGAGTAATTCGAAACTTCGAGTAGTTGACTAATTCGAAAAATTCTAAATAAAACAAATCGAATAATTTCAAAAATATCGAGTAATTCGAAAACATCGAGTAAATAAGAGAAGTCGAGTAATTTCAAAAATTATTGGGTAATTCAAAACAATTCAAATAATAAAAAAATCTAATAATTTCAAATACCAAGTAATTCAAAATTTCGAGTTATTAAAAAAAATCATGTAATTAAAAAAAAACGAGTACCGTGAAAACATCGAGTAATTCGAAAAAATCGAGCAATTTAAAAAAACGAGTGATTAAAAAAAACGTGTTATTCGAAAACATCGAGTAATTAAAAACGAGTAATTAAAAAAACGAGTGATTTAAAAAAAAACGAGAGTTTTAAAAAAACGAGTGATTAAAAAAAAATGAGTTATTCGAAAACATCGAGTAATTAAAACAACGAGTAATTCGAAAACATCGAGTAATTTAAAAAAACGAGTGATTTAAAAAAACTAGTTATTCGAATATATCGAATAAATTCGAATAATAAAATATCTAATTTTTCGAATTCGGGAAGTTTCGTATTATTCCAATTTTTTAATCATTCGATTCGAGTTTCGTATCGAATATTAACAATCGATTCGGAACGTATTTTTCGCCCTCCCCTGAAAAACCTTTTCATGTCATAGATTAAAAAAGTAATGAGAATGGATTTCCATGCAGTCTTTGATTTCAGTGATTATTTGTTCCAGATATACTATATAAAATGTAAACGTCTGTCCGTGGCGAGTACATTGATACAGAAAGTGCAAGCGAGACAGCTCGCAGCTCGCACTAAACTACTGGACTTGAACCGTGAGTCACCACTGCTCATACAACTTGCCTATTCTGAATTACGGTCGAATTTCGACCATCAATCGATTGATAATACATATTAATACTTTGTTAGATTGCCTTGTTACTATTTCATAGTGACATCACTTAAACTTCGAGCAGTGACTGACTGACTATGGGTGAAACTTAAAAGATGCCGAATAATATATTGTTAATATAAACGTCAGTTCACTGACTGACTGACTGACTGTGGGTGAAACTTAAAAGATGTCGAATAATATATTGTTAACATAAACGTCAGTTCACTGACTGACTGACTTACTGAATATGGGTGAAACTTAAAAGATGTCGAATAATATATTGTTAATATAAACGTCAGTTCACTGACTGACTGACTGACTATGGGTGAAACTTAAAAGATGTCGAATAATATATTGTTAACATAAACGTCAGTTCACTGACTGACTGACTGACTATGGGTGAAACTTAAAAGATGTCGAATAATATATTGTTAACATAAACGTCAGTTCACTGACTGACTGACTGACTATGGGTGAAACTTAAAAGATGTCGAATAATATATTGTTAACATAAACGTCAGTTCACTGACTGACTGACTGACTATGGGTGAAACTTAAAAGATGTCGAATAATATATTGTTAACATAAACGTCAGTTCACTGACTGACTGACTGACTATGGGTGAAACTTAAAAGATGTCGAATAATATATTGTTAACATAAACGTCAGTTCACTGACTGACTGACTGACTATGGGTGAAACTTAAAAGATGTCGAATAATATATTGTTAACATAAACGTCAGTTCACTGACTGACTGACTGACTATGGGTGAAACTTAAAAGATGTCGAATAATATATTGTTAACATAAACGTCAGTTCACTGACTGACTGACTGACTATGGGTGAAACTTAAAAGATGTCGAATAATATATTGTTAACATAAACGTCAGTTCACTGACTGACTGACTGACTATGGGTGAAACTTAAAAGATGTCGAATAATATATTGTTAACATAAACGTCAGTTCACTGACTGACTGACTGACTATGGGTGAAACTTAAAAGATGTCGAATAATATATTGTTAACATAAACGTCAGTTCACTGACTGACTGACTGACTATGGGTGAAACTTAAAAGATGTCGAATAATATATTGTTAACATAAACGTCAGTTCACTGACTGACTGACTGACTATGGGTGAAACTTAAAAGATGTCGAATAATATATTGTTAACATAAACGTCAGTTCACTGACTGACTGACTGACTATGGGTGAAACTTAAAAGATGTCGAATAATATATTGTTAACATAAACGTCAGTTCACTGACTGACTGACTGACTATGGGTGAAACTTAAAAGATGTCGAATAATATATTGTTAACATAAACGTCAGTTCACTGACTGACTGACTGACTATGGGTGAAACTTAAAAGATGTCGAATAATATATTGTTAACATAAACGTCAGTTCACTGACTGACTGACTGACTATGGGTGAAACTTAAAAGATGTCGAATAATATATTGTTAACATAAACGTCAGTTCACTGACTGACTGACTGACTATGGGTGAAACTTAAAAGATGTCGAATAATATATTGTTAACATAAACGTCAGTTCACTGACTGACTGACTGACTATGGGTGAAACTTAAAAGATGTCGAATAATATATTGTTAACATAAACGTCAGTAGACTGACTGACTGACTGACTATGGGTGAAACTTAAAAGATGTCGAATAATATATTGTTAACATAAACGTCAGTACACTGACTGACTGACTGACTGACTGTGGGTGAAACTTAAAAGATGTCGAATAATATATTGTTAACATAAACGTCAGTCATTGACTGACTATACATGTGTTATAATGCAAATAAAAGTATTTCACTGACTGACTGACTATAGATGACGCTTTAAATATGTTGAATATATTGTTAACACAAATGTCAGTGACCGACTGCCTATAAACATGTTAAATGTATTGTTGTGTTAGCGTCAATCAATGACTGACTGACTTACTATAGATGACATAAATATATCGAATGTATTGCTGATACAACTGTCAGTCACTGACTATAAAAATTGACTATGTTGTCGCTTTAAGCGTCATTGACTGACTGACTAAAAGAACACTGCTTTAAAATATTGAATATCATGTTTATTACAACGCGTCAGTCATGGACTGATTATCAGTGGCACCAGTTTATGTTGAATGCATAGTTATAAACGTCAGTCATTGAATGACTGACTATAGGTGATATTACTTGAAAATGTTGGTTTTACAATGGTTAGTCACTGTCTGACTGACTATAGGTGATATTACTTGAAAATGTTGGTTTTACAATGGTCAGTCACTGTCTGACTGACTATAGGTGATATTACTTGAAAATGTTGGTTTTGCCATCGTCAGTCACTGTCTGGCTGACTATAGATGATATTACTTGAAAATGTTGGTTTTACAATGGTCAGTCACTGTCTGACTGACTATAGGTGATATAACTTGAAAATGTTGGTTTTACAATGGTCAGTCACTGTCTGACTGACTATAGGTGATATTACTTGAAAATGTTGGTTTTGCCAACGTCAGTCACTGTCTGACTGACTATAGGTGATATTACTTGAAAATGTTGGTTGTACCATCGTCAGTCATTGACTGACTGATTAACCATAAGTGAAACAGTTTAAATATGTCGAATATATTCGCAGTGGAGCTGTCCCTGGGCCGTCTAATGGATGCTCAGATAATGCTCTGCCCCGACTCAGGACTGAGCATACTCAGCGCGGTGAATGCTCTGCACAGACACTACTTGGCTATACGGAACACTGGTGAGACACTAATAATAAAAAAACCATTATTGTAGTTTAAAATATAATTTAAAAAAAATACCATAACCCCTAATTTTATTAATTAAAATAAACAAAAAAAGCCTTCGTGTTCGCGCCAACTGGTGCGAAGCCTTGGTACCTCGGAAGCGGCATACTCGCGCCATCTGCAAGCTATCCGACGTACTAATGCACTCTCTAGTCCTGGGTTCTTCTCAACTGGTTCGTTCTTCTCTGGTTCCCGCTGGCTACGCTAGCGGGTCCATCCAGGTCAAGTCCGGGTATTTCCACTGATATTGCGTCGTCTTCGCCGTCATCATCGCCTACATTAGGAGGCGGTGACAGCAGAAGCTCACGAGGCAGGGGACGCCCAGCGTTTCCTGCTCTTGGGTGCTGGCTGGCAAGGCCATGGAGATTGCACTAATGCACTGGTTATCGGGAGGCGTCCGTATACGACACGAGAGGGCGCCTCCTCTGCAGTTCCATTATCATGGAGCAATATAGTTTCTAGATTGTCTGTAGTACAGAGATAGAGTTGTCAACCACGAGTTGACGGGCGCAAAAAGTAAGCCCGCTTCGTGACTTTGTATGACTTTGTCGGGAAAGTGCGGTAGTTCCACGCGTTAATTAGTTAATGAAGTAGATCGTCGCGTTGTGTAGGCTCATATCATAGCCCTCTAGCGAAAGGTGGCGGGTGATAGCGCGGCAAGGTTATTTTGCCCACGCGGTGGCTGCAGTTGAACTACCTGTGGAGGGGAATAGAATCGGCTTCGCCCACAGCACCTTTGGACGCCTTGGCAGGTTACAGACACGTTTCACACACATACAAAAAACACACCCACGTTTCATTCAGCTGCCAGGGCTCGTCGCCGTCGAGGATATGGGCGCCTGGAGAACAGGTAGGTGCACAAATCAATCAAATCTGTTCGACACCTAGGTGGATTCTCCCCTTAACATTCCCCTCCCGCCGTCTCGGGGACCGACTCGACCTGGATTCCTATGGGCCCGGGTCCAGAGTCGAGTCCATGCCAGGGTCACGGCCGGTCTGAACATTAAAAATATTCGTCAAAGATCCTTATTTTCATTAAAATAAATAAAACAAAACCGATATTTAAAAACATTTGAGTCGTTATTAGTCTGTCCGTTGGTAACAAGATCCACGACCGGTTCGAAGAGTTGGAAGTACTAAAAAGAAACCGGCAAGAAACTCAACGGTTACTCATTTAGACGTGGTGTTTTTCTTTGACCTTGTTTGACCTTGAGTCAAACCAAACGTTTCTTCTGTCGTGTGCTGTAGATATATTAGCGCGTGAATGTGATCACACCTGATGGTGAGTGATGGTATAGTCTAATATAGAAGCACACTACTTAAGTGGCAATTTACCTCTTATGGTTTCTAAACAGCATCATACCAAACGTTTTGGTTGGAACGTCTTTGCTGGTTACCAGGCACCATCCAGGTCTAGACTTGGATTACTCGCACCACTAGACCAAGGAGGTGGTCAAAAGTATGTCTGTGTGTAGGGAGTAGTTGGGCGGTGCGGCGGTACGTCTGTGTGTGTGTGCGGCGCTGGGCGGCGGCGCTAGGGCAGCGCTGCGTGAGGGTGTCGAGGAAGCTGCTGCTCTGGCGACGAGCACGATGTGCTGCTGCAGCAACCCTGCCGTTCTCTACGGCCGCGGGGGTTGCACGTGTGTACCTGGACATCGCCAACGCACACAGCGAAAAGGATGCCAAGGTTAGTACACAGAAGAGACACACATAAACATAAATGGAGATACAAATATACACATTTACAAAACACAAATATAAATAGGTACACAAACAAGTTAGACGGAGACACAAACGGAAGAGACACACACACAATTAAGAACAGACAAATAGAATTGGCTACATATTTCGAAGGAACACACAAATAGAAAGGGAGACACAAACGGAAGAGGCACACACATAATTAAGGACACACAAATAGAATTGGATACATAAACCGAAGGGACACACAAATAGAATTGGATACATAAACCGAAGGGACACAAATAGAATTGGATCCATAAACCAAAGGGACACACAAATAGAATGGGAGACACAAACGGAAGAGGCACACAAATATCAACGGAGATATAAATAAAACACACTTAAATATAAATGAAGACACAAACATAAAAGGCACACAAGCATAAAGTCGATTACACAGCCACAAAAGAAGAGAGTCAGGTACAAACAGGTAAATACACATCAAGAGGGAGAGGAAGAGAGAGAGAAAGAGATAGACTGACACCTATTCCAATTCTTAGACTTTTTCAAACTATTACGATTGACCGTGATCTCATTTGATGGTAAGTGTTTGGTAATAATTGATAATATAACATCTCCATAGTTCTCATATACATATATATAATCTCTCAGGTTGTTAGGAAGTCGCTTAAAAGCGATAAGACCGCCTTTTGTTGGTCACTAATTTACTTAGTTTAAGTTTCCTTTTGTATTTTCATATGTATGTTGTTACAGTAATGTTTTTCTAATAGTTTCGACAGCTCACTTAATGATAAGTGATAATATATTGTGGCCCGACTAGTTTTGGACTCATCCGGCGGTCTCTACTCATTATATCAACTTTTTTATGACCAGGTCCAACTCAGCAACCTCAAGCACACCCTCGGCCCGGAGACAAACAAAAGTACGCCCAATAACCCCTTACACTCCCCAAAAACCGCCCAATCACCCCCAAAATTAGTTGAAATAGAGACAATGTTGGACAGCATGTTCATAAAAACCCCGTCGAGCCCCTCAGTGGCCCACGCCGTTTGTGCATTCAAACCCCCTAATTTCCTCAAACATGTGGAAACATGTCCATGTTCCGCATGTAACCAACCGGCATGCATAATACTAACATGTCAAACGTGCCATTTAGAAGCGACCACTTACCATCGTATGAATGAGCATAAGATAGCTAAAAACTACTACAAAGGCGCGTTAGATTCCTTCAAAGTCGCCGAAACTAAATTGAGCAAACTCCTCCAATCGTATAAAAAGAAAAACTTCGACAACTCAATAATAAACTCAGTGAAAAAACTCAGTTTGAATGAGTTTAAAATCGCTGAGATTGAGTTTTTAGTCGACTTGACTTACTTTGAATTAACTCAGAATGAGATTGAGATTGCTGACGAGCATATAGTGACTATATTGGAGATTTCGAGAGAGATTAAAGACCCGTTTGTGAGTAATGAGGTCTCAAATCTCCTCACAGTATCAGCTCACTTGAGAAAACCGAGATTGGCTAAAGAAACCGGTCTGGAATTGGATATGGAGGAGTTAAATCTAGATCCAGACACAATTCCAACCACTCCAGACTCGAAACCGTTAAAAATGGAAACCCCTAAATTAGTTAAAAGGGACGAACTCCCTCAAGGGGTTAAAAGGGACGAACTCGTACAAGGTGTTAAAGCGAACAAGCTAACATTCAATATAGAGGAACCAGTGACCCAAGAGAGGTTAAAAAGATCCAGGTTCAAAACCCCGAAACCGGTTATTGCTAAGCCGGTTTTGGTGAACACAACCCCTTTGCCCAAGTTAACCCCTAAACCCAAGGTAACATTAACAGAAGCGTCGCCAGATGACAAAACGGGGGTCGATTTCCCAAAAACCCCCTTATTAACCCCGACAGTAAAGACATACGTGAAAAGAAAGGTGGTGAAGAATTTGGAAAACGAGTTCTCCACGCCCAAAGTGAGACCAGAGTCGTTGAAGGAACCGGGTTCCTCCCGGGACAAACGCGCTTTGAAAAGGGCAACGAGTCCCGGGAAGTTGGTGGAGAGTGTCACGTCACGGACGCGGAGAGTGAGACAGCCGGCGCTTTTCACTGACGGTAAATAGTTTTAGAGTTAGTAATAAAGTGAGTTTAATAAAAAGAAAGTGTTCTAATAAAGTGAATACGAAAATGACATTTCATTTAATTTCTTTTATATAATGTTCTTCGTATTGTTATATTCGGAGTCGATGCCAGCCAAGGAAGATGTTCCCCGGGTGTCCACTTGGCAGCTCTCGCGTCTCTCCCACCTATAGCTATATACGTAGGTACCTTGACTGACACCGACTCCACATTAACTTACATTAATATCGCCACACCCGGGATCGAACCCGAAACCCTTACACCACCGCTTCACACATAATTCACCTTTCAAATATTGCAATGCAGCAACAAACGTAAGGTCATTGGCATTTGATTACAGACAGTTATAGATTTTGCCAAAAATCACACTCTTACTGTAAGCCGTTGAGGAGTTCCATTGATCTTCATATTTAACTACGACTAGCACTTGACCATACCGAAGTTACGGTAGGCGACTCAAATATCTGGATAGCTTATAGAAGATTCTGCCGAGTATCGTTGATTTGCTCCTAAGAATTGAAGAGTTCCGTCACTTTGTCATGGACTCCATCATCAGAACCTAACCAAACTATCACAAAACAATATCCTTTCTAATAAAAAAAGAATCATCCTCCATTTGTCGCGCACATGCTTACGCAAATTTAAGATATCCGGTTTTCTCATGGATGCCATCATCAGAACTGGATTTTAAAAAAAACCATCATAATCGGTCCACCCAGTCGGGAGATATGAGGCAACAAACATAGAAAAAAACCTCCTTTTTTGAAGTCGGTTCATAAAACGAAACTGATAAATTTACGAATATTTTATTATAAATAGGGATTCTACATCGTAAGTCACATAACTTTGTTACAATTATCTTAATGTTAAGAAAAATAGCTTTTTTTCTCGAGAATCACGATTTTTCTCAAGAAAAATCTATTCAAAATTATTCTATAAACTATAATAATTTATCTTACGAAAATATTTAATATTATTCTTTGTTATTAGAAAAAAGAAATTGGAATACATTTCTATAGAATTTCACAACCGAATATTACATTTTTTCTCAAAAGAAAAAAAATGGGCATTTTTTAAAGCTACGTTATTCTTTCGAGAAAATATATTCAACTAAAATTATTCATAAAAGAAATTCTATTATATTGCACAAGAGGAAATGTAAATTATATTCTTATTGAGAAAAAATATTATAATGAAATTTTTCTTTTAACTTTCTTAAATAAAGTATTTGTTCTTACGGTTATGTATTTTCATTTGAGATAAAACATTATATTCGGTGTTTATATTAATATTGTGAGGAAAAAAAACCATTCTTGCGATTAAATATACGGTCAATACACGTAGTCTTCCGCTTCGTTTGAGAAAAAATATAATACTGAGACTTTTATTTCATTATATTCATAGGAAACACATATTACGAAAAAAAATATATATTCGTAACAGTACATGCATTTTACATAGTTTTATTTGTTAAGAAAAGATATTATATTACGATTTTTCGTAATATTTTTTTTTATATATGTCGGAGTGCAAGAGTGTGGAACGCTGGCGCCATCTGTGTATCGGCGTCGAACAGAGTCAATAAGTGACAGTCCGGCGCGCGTCTCTTGGCGGTTCTCGGGTGACGGCCCGCCGGTGCGGTCGATTTTTGGAACTGTCGCGTTCCTAGCTATTATCTTTAATGAGTTTGTGTAAATTGATATCGGGAACATTATAATCAGAGTTAATTAACGAAGTGTTTGATTGCACCAACGTTACTCACGAACGCCCACAGTATGAGAAATTAATGACGATGTCGGCGGAGAACCCTTTGCCCCTGTGCTTTATCCATCTGTCTATCGGCGTGGTACAGAGTCAATAAGTGACAGTCCGGCGCGTCTCTCGGCAGTTCTCGAGTGACGGTCCGCTAGAGCGGTCGACTATTGCAACTGTCGCGTTCCTCTCTATTATTGTTAATGAGTTTGTGTAAATTCATTATAATCCGAGCTAAATTAACAAAGTGTTTGATTGCACCAACGTTACCCACGAACGCCCACAGAAAAAGAAATTAAATAATGGATCCCATTAATGACGATGTCGGCGGAGAGCCCTACGGCCCTGTGCTTTGCGCTTCTCCGTTCTCTCTTACTCTCCGACATATATTTCATAGTCCTTTGAATAACAACACATGCATTATCTCTTCCATATACTTACATCTATATTTATGAGAAAAATCATTATATTAGGGTATTTCATTGAAAAAAAAAAAATTCATATATTCTAATGTTCTTTACACACGTAAAGATAGTGTTATTGTTATTTATATGTATATAAATGTGAGTAGCGATTTATTTATTTACAATTTTTTTTTCAGTCACTGACTGACTGACTAAATTTCATATAAATAGTGTTGCAATAGTGATTTCAATCTACGCATTTTATTTACAGTACACGCACTACGATAGTTACTATATTATTAATAATAATTAATTGGAGACTCGAGTGTACTAAAAGGACATATAATACAAATTCCGTTCCTCGCGTAGTTCATATGGAGAAACATCTGTAGTTTTCGGTCATTAGGGGAAGATTGGGAAACACTTGTTCCCCGTTTAGTGTCCGGTCATGTGGAAAAAACCTGTTCCTCTCGTGGTTTTCGATCAGGAGAGGAAGATTAAGAAACACTTGTTCCCGATGTAGTTTCCGGTCAAGTGGATAAAAACCAGTTCCCCTCGTGGTTTTCGGTCATGAGAGGAAGATTGGGAAACACTTGTTCCCCATGTAGTTTCCGGTCATGTGGATAAAAACCAGTTCCCCTCGTGGTTTTCGGTCATGAGAGAAAGACTGGGAAACACTTGTTCCCCGTGTAGTTTCCGGTCATGTAGAAAAAAAACCGGTTCCTCTCGTGTTTTTCGGTCATGAGAGGAAGATTGGGAAACACTTGTTCCCTGTGAATTTCCTGTCATGTGGAAAAAACCTGTTCCTCTCGTGGTTTTCGGTCATGAGAGAAAAATTGGAAAACACCTGTGCCCCTGGTGGGTTCAGGTCAAGTGAGAAATATGGGGCAACACTTGTTCTCTGCGTGGTTTCTCCATCATGAAAGGAAGATTGGGAAACACCCGTTCCCGCGTAGTTTCCGATCATGTGAAGTACCTGTTCCCTTCGTGGTTTCAAGCCATGTGAGGAAATTGGGGAAACAAGGACAATAACATTAACTGGTGCTTACATAGTTTTGACACATGGGGAGACACCTGTTCCTCGAGTAGATTCCGGCTTTGTGGGAACATGGGCAAACACGAACCAATACTTCGTTTCTCGCGTAGTTACCGGTCAAGTGGGCATATGGGAAAAACGTCGCAATCACTCGCGTCTCCAATTTTCTTTAAATACACAACGACACAACACAAAATATGTCATCGCTATATAAATAATATACAACCTACAGTACAAATTTGATCGGGTTCAAAACTATTAAAAAGTATAGCTATTTACAATAAGTTGTTTTCCGAGATTAGTGTGGACAGACAAACAAACACACGATTTATAAATCTATATACAAACATTTACGTATTTTTAAAATGAGCTAGGTTAAAGTAAAAACCATTTGAATCTATTACAACTGATACCCAAGTTCACTAACATTCTTTAAAGAATCACATAGTTAGGGAACCCCTTAGCTAATATGACAATCCCCTTATTCGACCTCTAAAAGTACTTGTGGGACAAATAACGCTTATAGGATGGAAAGTGATATAGTAGCTACAGAAACAGTCCCTTTTAAGTGACCCCCAAATGTAAATCAGGGGACACATAAAGCTAAGGGAAGTTCGGTGAAACTGTTGCTACAGAAACAACCCCCTTAATGTACTTATGGGATATAAAAGTTAGGGGGGAAGTTGGTGAAATCGTAGCCTTAGAAACAAACCTAAATGTACTTAGGTGACACATAACGCTTATGGGAGGTTAAGTGAAATCGTAGATATAGAAACATTGCCCTTAATTAATTGACCCCTAAATGTACTTGTGGGACACATAACGCTTATGGGATGGAAAGTGATATAGTAGCTAAAGAAACAGTCCCTTTTAATCGACCTCTAAATGTATTTAGGTGACACATAACGCTTATGGGAGGTAAGTGATATCGTAGATACAGAAAAAGTTCCTTTTAACCGACCTCTAAATGTACTTAGGGGACATATAAAGGTTAGGGGAGGTTGGTGAAATCGTAGCCTTAGAAACAGTCCTAAATGTACATAGGTGACACATAACGCTTATGGGATGGAAAGTGATATCGTAGATACAGAAAAAGTTCCTTTTAACCGACCCCTAAATATACTTAGGGGACATATAAAGGTTAGCGGAGATTGGTGAAATCCTAGCCTTAGAAACAGTCCCCTACATGTACTTAGGTGATACATAACGCTTATGGGAGGAAAGTGAAATCATAGTTACAGAAACAATCCCCTAAATGTACTCTGGAGATCTATAAAGCTCAGGGGAGGAAAGTGAAATTGGGCAGGAGTATGTTGTGGGTTCTTCTCATGGAACTAAAACTCCTCGAGATTCCAAGTCTTTCTTCAAATCCTACTATATTGATGTTTTGGTATGGAACAACTTATAACATTTGAAATCTCATATTTTATGAACTGTCCCTAGACTGGTTCTGTATATAAACATATTTATGAATTGCCCCTGGACAATATTTCTGTATTTTAAGATATTTTGTAAACTCCCCAAATGACTCATATATTCGATCGTATTCGACAAACTGACCCTGAAGAATACCCATGGACATTGTCCATATTTTATGAACTAGCCCCAGAGGAGTCATTTATATGAACATATTTATGAAATGACTACAGATTTAGAACATATTTTGTTAACTGGCCCCAGACGAGTCATTTATATGAACATATTTATGAACTAACCACTGTTATCCTGTAACACATTAATTTATAAGTTGGCCCTAGATACTCTTTTATATTGATCATATTTATGAACTGTCTCTTGAGAATAGTCATGTATATTTTCCTTATTTTATGAACTGACCCTAAATGAGTCATTTATATAAACATATTTATGAACTGATTGGCCCTACTCTTTTATATTGATGAACTGCTTCTGGAGAATACTCAACTATTGTCCATATTTTATATACTAGCCCCAGATGAGTCATTTATATAAACATGTTTATGAACTGAGCCCAGATGCGTTGATTTAAATGAACATTTTTATGAACTAACCACTGTTATCCTGTAACACATTATTTTATAAGTTGGCCCTAGATACTCTTGTATATTGATCATATTTATGAACTGTCTCTTGAGAATAGTCATGTATATTTTCCTTATTTTATGAACTGACCCTAAATGAGTCATTTATATAAACATATTTATGAACTGATTGGCCCTACTTTTTTATATTGATGAACTGCTTCTGGAGAATACTCAAGTATATTGTCCATATTTTATATACTAGCCCCAGATGAGTCATTTATATAAACGTGTTTATGAAATGACCACAGATTTATTCTGTATATGAACATATTTTATAAACTCTCCCCAAATGTCTCGTGTAAATGATATTTGATGAACTGTATATGACCATTTATGAATTGTCCCTAGACAATACTCCTATATATGAACATATTTTATGAATTGTCCCTAGACAAATCCGAATACAAATATATTTTATAAACTATCCCCCAGATGATAATGTACATCAAAATATGTACACTTCTATATTTAAGGGACAGTTCGTAAATTTATGAACTGTCCCCTACACAATACTGTTAAGTGTCATTTCTAATATAAATAAAACTTTTTACATTGTTAGTTATAGAAAATAAAAAAACTAAAACTAAGTTAACTAATAGTTACTTATCAACTATCAGATCAATATTATATATATAACTCTTCAGTTTCATTACGGTATAACTTGTGAGTAGTTGTACGCTTCGAATTTCCCGTTACCGAGAAAACTATTTTATCACAAAATCTCTGAAACTATAGGTCCGATTTGTTTGAAATTTAGAATAGTTACTACTATAACAATGTAGACGGTCACCAAGAACGTGTTGCCTAATATTCCCAAGGGAATGAGATATATGAACGCAAAACAATCACGACGAAATGTCCAAAACTATACATCCGATTGGCTTCAAATTTAGCATACATACTAGTGACGCAACGTAAACGCTCACAGTGATCGGGTTTCCCCATATTCCCATGTGAACAAAATATATAAGCACAAAACAATCACTGCGATAACATCAAAATTATAGGTCAGATAGGCTTCAAATCTGGCGTAGTTACTAGTGTAGTAACGTAAACGCTCACTAAGAACGGGTTGCTTCGTTCCCATTGGAATTATCATATTCAATTATAACAATGACTGTGATATCTCCTAAACTATAGGTCGGATTTACTTCAAATACCACAAAGTTATTAATGTCGACGAGACGTTCACTAAGAACAGCTGATATATATACCTTTGAAGATAGGACAGAACAAAACCAACAATTAAACACAATCAGCTGACGTTCGGGTCAAGGACCGCACAAGGCAGCTGTCTATGTGAGTGTACAAAAAATAATAAATACATTTGTTATTCGTTCCTTTTATAATAACACACAGGTGCAACGTGCGGGTCTTGACCCGAGCGTAAGCTGATTATGTTTAATTGTTGGTTTTTTAAGTAACGCAGTATTAAAGAAACCATCATTTCATTCAGCTGTACTAACATGATGGGGCGTAAATTTTGCTAATGAGACGCTTTATTAACATGACTCTCCGTCCCGTCATCAAAGGTGTCATTAGTACTATCCTCTGTCTTCGTTTTTCGATTATTGATTTCAATTTTAAAACGGGAAATTCAAAGCGTATTACCAAAGAAACATCGAGTTATAGCTTCTATAAAATATTAACGGCATCATGTTTTCACATTGTATATATATTTACATAATTTGAATGACGTCATAATATGTGAAACTTTAAGTAGTCAGTATTGAATGAGACTGAGCCATCACGCTTGTAAACGTAACACGTATGAGCAAAGCAGTGTTGGGTAGGAACATTTTTACAAATGATTGTAGATAAAAATGAATCTTATTGTATTTGATTTAAAGTACATTTTTAAATTTTGGGCAGTTCAAATAATCAAGCTTATAAAAATATCGACTCTTACAAAGTGAATTCAGCTGTAATTTAAGAAATAAAAGTAAAATTAACGGTTAACTAAAAAGGTGTACTGTATACGTTTCTATAATAAAGGTAAAATTGCCATAAGAACCAATGGCCTGCATAAAATTAACTATTCACTCGAAGGTGGTCTGTATACGTTTCTATAACAAAAATTACAAAGGTGGACTGTATATGTTACAATAATAAAAGTGAAATTGCAATAAGATCCAATGGCCTGCATAAAATTAACTATACACTCACAGGTGGACTGTATGTTTCTATTATAAGAGTTTTAAATATGGACTGTATATGTCTTAATAATAATAGTAAAATTGCTATAAGAACCAATGGTCTGCATAAAATTAACTATTCACTCGAAGGTGGTCTGTATACGTTTCTATAACAAAAATTTCAAAGGTGGACTGTATATGTTACAATAATAAAAGTGAAATTGCAATAAGATCCAATGGGCTGCATAAAATTAACTATACACTCAAAGGTGGACTGTATAAAAAAAGAGTGGCAGCTCATTAATGAAATCTTAATAGAAAACTCATTGATTTTTGAACTGGACTAACCTGGGACTCAAACCCAGGATCTCACGTCTGTAATTGAACATGCTAACCACTAGACCAATGAGGCAGTATTGTTACTTGGATCTTATACGTTTCTATAATAAAAGTAGCATAAAATTAACAGTTAACTAAAAAGGTGGACTGTATACATTTCTATAATAAACTCTTAGAAGTTCTTAATATCTTTTATTAAAAGAGAACTAATTGAAAAATCGGTCTATAATATGACGAAATACTTAGAAATAAAAGTGAAAAATTTGCTTTAAATCACAGAGTAAGTTTTTTTTATTTACAAATACAAATGTAAGACTTCATGTACGTCCTACTCAACACTAGATATTGTATATTTTTCACTTATGACGTCATATAACATATATTATAATATAAATGATTATTATTGTATAGAGAAATACATTATTTTTAATAATTTCATTATAACTCACTTATTAAAGTCAAAGACACCCCGAACGTCAGTGATTTTTGTCACCGCACACACACACACAGACAGTTTTTATAACACTGATTTAACTGGACACGATTTTAACTGTATAACTCCACATGTCTTCAGACTTTAATTCGTTTGATCGATGGATGTGTCTGAAATATAGAAAAAAAAAATTATATATATCGAATATGCAACAATTACTTCTGTAACATAAGTAATACTATTTTCCTGATTCTTCAAAATTATATCTCACAGTCTAATCTTATAAATGTCGTACTCTTGCGCCACCATCAATCATTCTCCCTCGCAAAACTTCCCACTACCAGTATACACAGTGTTAAGAGAGTGTACCGCAGTGTGCGGATTTCACCAGAACCTGGGGTAGTGCGTGTGTAAGGCGGTGGGGGGAGGGTGTTACATTACAAGGTGTTGGTCTCATGGCGCGGCGTGACGCATGATATAAATGTCCCAAATTATCATCCGGTGTACAGAGTATCAAGCTATCATCAGTGTACAGTGTTAAGCGAATGACCGGAATAGTGTGCAGTGTTAACAGTTGGAGGAGCGTATATGTTGAGGGGGGGAGTGCGTTTGTAGGGGTGTGTTCGGAGTGTGTTTGTGGGAGTGTATTTGGAGTGTTTGTATGTGTGTGGGGGGGGGGGGGGGGGGGGGGGGGGGGGGGGGGGGGGGGAGGGATGATGTAGCGACACAGTTGAACAAAGAACAATCCTTAGTGATTAGCTAGTGATTTCTCTGGTCGCGCTGCAACCAGCTAAATTGGAGAGTGGGTGTGTGTGTGTGGGAGTGGATGTTTGTATGAGGGGAGTGGGTGTGTGCGCGTGAGGGGAATGGGTGAGTGTTGGGGTATTGTGTGTGTCTGGGGAGAGGGGATGTGTGTGTGTGTCTGGGGAGAGGGGATGTGTGTGTGTGTGTGGGGAGGGGGGTTGTTACGTTATAAGAGCGGTGTCTCACCGTAGCGGCGTGACGCAGGGTGCGGCGGTCGCACACCTTAGCGGTGCGCGGCCCCCGCGGCGAGGTCCACGCAGAGGACGGCCGCGGGGGCGGCGCGCCCTCAGCTGCGCCGGTGGCGACCACCTCGACGGCGACGCTCGCGACGGGTCTGGAATACCAAATCAGTATTTATTCAAGTAAAGGTAAATATCAGCCCATTAAAGTCACAGAGCTGGGCACAGGCCTTCTTACTCATACTAGAGAAGGTTTTTGGAACGTTGTATTCGAGGAGCCATTAACTATTATAATAAGCGGAGCAGGTACACTTCAACCCTCGTGGATCTTTTGAGCACGCCCCACATACTAGGTGCCTAATGGTTTCTTTCTCATTACAGGTCCTGCTAGTAGAGTTACTTGGTTACCTTTTATGATTACTGGGAGGTAACTACCACCTACCACCATTATTTCCCATGACGGGAAATAAATAAGGAAACGCAGACTATTAAAACATCACTATTATCATATTTAATAATTACAATTGAAATAGCATACGGTTCGTTATTTGACTATTTTAAAAGGTTAGAGAAGACAGGGTTGTGATTGGAGGATTTCTAAATGTAGAGATTAAAGCAAACTCCCTATTGGATCATCATTATAACTATAGTCAACTAACTGGGAAATGTATTTGGAGGGAAACACTCTGATTGCTGGATGGCAGTAATTGGCTATTATACATACATAGCATCAGGCCTCATTCCCATGGGGGTAGGCAGAGACAACATCCTTCTAGTTGCCACGATCCTTGCATATCTCCTTCGCTTCTTTCATTCTCATTAAACCTTTCATACAAGTTCGTCGGTTTAGAGTACTCTTGACTTGGCCTAAGGAACGTTCACCTTGGTCTTCCTCTTCCAACTTTCGCATTCACTCTTATATTATCATAAAGCTATAAAAGGTTCAGGTGACGCCACTTCTGGCAGTACTTATGTTTTTATATTTTAATGGTGCAGCGTAATGACATCTTTTCCCAAGTACCCTACCTTTTCCCTCGCATGCATATACTCGCATCCAACTTGCGTTTCGCCTACTGGAAACACATCCGCTCGAGTGATTCTCTAACCGTCTAGAAGATGAACGCAAGTGCTCGCTAACCGTCTAGACGACTGGGAGTGCTTATATAACCGCATGAACTATCCAAGGAGTAAGCCGCTGAATGTGCAAGAAGGTAATAGTGTTCACCGTCGCAACCACGCCCATGCACAGCCCGAGCCTGACCCTCCAGGTACGTGCAGCAATTCCTTTCATAACATTTCTTAGGCGGACATCTCACTAAATTCTAAATTCTCTTACTCCTTACATCTAACCGCCCTATACAGTCCACTCAATTCAACCCCCGCTCACATGGACGGTGGCATCCTTCTCCGCTGCCACTCCAGGCTCTATATCTTGGAAGTTAGTGAGTTCTCAGTTTTATCAACATTGTCTACAAATGTTAGAAGTACAATTGTTACGGATGAAACGCGTGATTAAAGTCACGAAGATGTGCAGCGTTTTTAAATGTAAATTCGTTTGAAGTTTACATTTAGTCATTTGAGATTTCAATAAATTATTTGTATTAATTTTGGACACTTCTGATATTTTAATGACAATTAAATTCCTAACATATCTTCCTTTTTCCCTCCCTCTAAATCTCGAAAATCTAAAGACTTAAAAATTAGTCTGGGGAATATCCATATTATTCTGATGATCATTAAAGTCTAGAAGTGTGTGTTTATCTGGCTATATGTATATGCTTACCGTGCCCTGGTCGCCATCAGCCCATCGTTCGTAGGCGCGCTCCCTCTTCAGCCACTCCTGGTACTTGTACCACCACTCCTCCCACTTCACATAGTCACCCAGGGTCAAACCTGATAAAGAAACAATAAGCGGGATGAGATTGAAAGTTAAACTGACAAACGTACAATGTTCAACGAGCAACGATCTAGTAGGGCTGCCACATACGGTATTTATTTATATATCTTTTTTATTCAGTTCATTTATTGTTGTAACAACTTGTTTATTGTCGTTCGGTTGTATTTATACGTCAGACGAAACTGACAAACGTGGTGTATTCAACGAGCAAGGCTCTAGGGCTGTCACATACTGTATTTATTTCTATATCCTTTTTTATTTTTATTCAGTTCAGTCATTTTGTAACAATGTTTTTAATCTTGTTATTAAGGTATGGTATACAGTTGCCTATCCCACTGTTGGTCAGATGCTTCCTCACTAGCGGGAGGAAGTATCCCTTTAATAAATTAAATTCTTATACATACCAATGTTGCTATTTTTCTTTTCTTAGTTTAAGTAATTAGTAGCCTATTCATGTCCCACTGTTGGGCAAATGGGAGAGCAGTTTAAAAGATTGTAGACCCACCACACTGTTCCACAGAGGGTTTGTAGAAATTACATCTGAGATAACGCACCTAGTGTGACATAATTTTAATCTGGTACCTCTGAAATTATTTCTTGAACATTGCCATACGTACTGGTTTCAGTTACGACTGACAAACGTATGTGGACGAACGAGCGAGCGTTCCTCATGTCGCTTATCTCATTTATATATATTTATAATTCTATATAAGAAAGAAGATGTTTGTAAAATTAGTTAAGTAAATATGAATTGTGTCACAGTTTGTTTTAATATGGTGTATATGAGAGTGTAATCTCACCTCTCAAGTATCCCCTCTTCTTGTAGTAGTCGTACCGGACCCGGACATCATCCCACGATGGCAGTCCCCCTGGAGCCACAGCGAGCAGTTCCTCGGGATAACTTCCCACTGGAGCCGGGTCCAGCCCACTGTTGGGCAACATTGAAATGAAAACTTCTTTAGCATCGTCGTGATTTGAAAGTCGATGAAACAACAAAGCGACAGTTAGGAGACAGATAACTTGATAATATTGAATGTGGGAGAGAATGAGATTGGAAGCATTATAAAGTGTTTATTTCTATAGATAATTGGATCTCTTAATACTTTTAGGGGTTAAAGGGATTGTTTCTATAGCTAAGGGGTTCCCTTAATACAGTTAGGGGTCGGTTAAGAGGATTGATATTTAGCTAAGGGCCCTTCTACATAAATATAGGGGGCGGTTAAAGGGGTTGTTTCTACAGTTTAAGAGTTCCCTAAAATACTTTTAGGGCCCGTTAAACGGAATTTTTCTTTAACTAATGGGTCTTCTAATTACAATTAAGACCAGTTAAAGGGATTGTTTATAAAGCTGAGGGGTTTACTAAGCAACTATAGGGGTCTGTTAAGGGGATTGTTTCTATACAGGAGTCCTCTAAATACATTTAGGAGTTTTTTAAAAGAATTGTTTCTATAGTTAATGGGTTCCCTTAATACATTTAGGGATCAGTTAAGGGGATTGTTATTTAGCTAATCATCATCATCATCATCTCAACCGATGGACGTCCTCTGCTGGACATAGGTCTCCTCCAAGGATTTCCACAATACACGGTCTTGTGCCGCTTATAACCATCGGCTTTCGGCGACCCTTTTCAGGTCATGTATCCATCTGGTGGAGGGTCTACCAACGCTGCGCTCACCGGTACGAGGTCGCCACTCCAGTACCTTGGGACCCCAACGTGGGCCTCCCTAAGTGAATATAGGCGGCGGTTAAAGGGATTGTTTCTACAGCTAAAGTGTTCCCTTATAGGGCCATATAAAGACCAGTTTATAAAGCTGAGGGGTTCCCTAAGCAACTATAGGGGTCGATTAAGGGGATTGTTTCTATACAGGGGTCCCCTAAATACATTGAAGGTTTTTTTAAAAGAATTTTTTCTATAGTTAATGGGTTCCCTTAATACATTTCGGGGTCAGTTAAGGGGATTGTTATTTAGCGAATCATCATCATCTCAACCGATGGACGTCCACTGCTGGACATAGGTCTCCTTCAAGGATTTCCACAATACACAGTCTTGTGCCGTTTGTAACCATCGGCTTCCGGCGACTCTTTTTAGGTCATGTGTCCATCTGGTGGGGGGTCTACCAACGCTGCGCTCACCGGTACGAGGTCGCCACTCCAGTACCTTGGGCCTCCCTAAGTGAATATAGGCGGCGGTTAAAGGGATTGTTTCTACAGCTAAAGTGTTCCCTTATAGGGCCATATAAAGACCAGTTTATAAAGCTGAGGGGTTCCCTAAGCAACTATAGGGGTCGATTAAGGGGATTGTTTCTATACAGGGGTCCCCTAAATACATTGAAGGTTTTTTTAAAAGAATTTTTTCTATAGTTAATGGGTTCCCTTAATACATTTCGGGGTCAGTTAAGGGGATTGTTATTTAGCGAATCATCATCATCTCAACCGATGGACGTCCACTGCTGGACATAGGTCTCCTTCAAGGATTTCCACAATACACAGTCTTGTGCCGTTTGTAACCATCGGCTTCCGGCGACTCTTTTTAGGTCATGTGTCCATCTGGTGGGGGGTCTACCAACGCTGCGCTCACCGGTACGAGGTCGCCACTCCAGTACCTTGGGCCTCCCTAAGTGAATATAGGCGGCGGTTAAAGGGATTGTTTCTACAGCTAAAGTGTTCCCTTATAGGGCCATATAAAGACCAGTTTATAAAGCTGAGGGGTTCCCTAAGCAACTATAGGGGTCGATTAAGGGGATTGTTTCTATACAGGGGTCCCCTAAATACATTGAAGGTTTTTTTAAAAGAATTTTTTCTATAGTTAATGGGTTCCCTTAATACATTTCGGGGTCAGTTAAGGGGATTGTTATTTAGCGAATCATCATCATCTCAACCGATGGACGTCCACTGCTGGACATAGGTCTCCTTCAAGGATTTCCACAATACACAGTCTTGTGCCGTTTGTAACCATCGGCTTCCGGCGACTCTTTTTAGGTCATGTGTCCATCTGGTGGGGGGTCTACCAACGCTGCGCTCACCGGTACGAGGTCGCCACTCCAGTACCTTGGGCCTCCCTAAGTGAATATAGGCGGCGGTTAAAGGGATTGTTTCTACAGCTAAAGTGTTCCCTTATAGGGCCATATAAAGACCAGTTTATAAAGCTGAGGGGTTCCCTAAGCAACTATAGGGGTCGATTAAGGGGATTGTTTCTATACAGGGGTCCCCTAAATACATTGAAGGTTTTTTTAAAAGAATTTTTTCTATAGTTAATGGGTTCCCTTAATACATTTCGGGGTCAGTTAAGGGGATTGTTATTTAGCGAATCATCATCATCTCAACCGATGGACGTCCACTGCTGGACATAGGTCTCCTTCAAGGATTTCCACAATACACAGTCTTGTGCCGTTTGTAACCATCGGCTTCCGGCGACTCTTTTTAGGTCATGTGTCCATCTGGTGGGGGGTCTACCAACGCTGCGCTCACCGGTACGAGGTCGCCACTCCAGTACCTTGGGCCTCCCTAAGTGAATATAGGCGGCGGTTAAAGGGATTGTTTCTACAGCTAAAGTGTTCCCTTATAGGGCCATATAAAGACCAGTTTATAAAGCTGAGGGGTTCCCTAAGCAACTATAGGGGTCGATTAAGGGGATTGTTTCTATACAGGGGTCCCCTAAATACATTGAAGGTTTTTTTAAAAGAATTTTTTCTATAGTTAATGGGTTCCCTTAATACATTTCGGGGTCAGTTAAGGGGATTGTTATTTAGCGAATCATCATCATCTCAACCGATGGACGTCCACTGCTGGACATAGGTCTCCTTCAAGGATTTCCACAATACACAGTCTTGTGCCGTTTGTAACCATCGGCTTCCGGCGACTCTTTTTAGGTCATGTGTCCATCTGGTGGGGGGTCTACCAACGCTGCGCTCACCGGTACGAGGTCGCCACTCCAGTACCTTGGGCCTCCCTAAGTGAATATAGGCGGCGGTTAAAGGGATTGTTTCTACAGCTAAAGTGTTCCCTTATAGGGCCATATAAAGACCAGTTTATANAAAAAATATATATACATTATAGCAAGCAATTCATTATAATATATATATTTATATATTCTCCTTTATTGATATGGAGGTCCTTAATCATAATAAGGAAAGCGGTGAGATTGGTTACTATGTATAAGAGATTAACCTGTATGTGTTTGAGCATAGTCACTATTTGATGAAAATTATATCTCATCATACAGAGATTCATAACTGAACAATCTCAAGTTACTATGAGTTTCGGATTAGCTACCATGTATAAGAGATTAGCTAGATAGAATATTCTATAGTGTAAATCACAATCACAAAATTCTCCAAATATTGACAGTGTCCCTATAAGTTGAGTTGTCTGGAAGAGATTGCTAAATGTCAATAAGACCGCCCATTGTACACTAGGATTGATATTAAGATAAGTGCATTGTATTATTCTTTTTATGTGACGCAAAAAGGGGCTACCATGTGTTTGACATTAACTAATATTTTTGGAGATTAAATGGACATTGGGTCTCCGATTGGCTGTGACGTATTTGAGAATAGCCATCACATGTTTGAGATAGACCACTTTGGTCGAAATTTTGTCAATGGCCAGTCTTACGTGTTTCAGAATAGCCACTAAGTGTTTAGATATTAGCTAATCTGGCCCAAATTTAGTCAACAGAGTGTTGTTAGTGATTAGCCACCACGTCGTTGAGATTAGCCACTTTGCCATAAATTTAGTCAAGGTGTTGTGTTGCGTGTTTGTAATTGGCCACTTTGGCCTTCATTTAATCAAGGGCAGTGTTACGTGTCTTAGATTAGCCACCAAGCTGTTGAGATTAGTTACTCTGTCCTAAATTTAGTCAAGATTCAGTATTATGCGTTTGAGATTATCCTCTTTGGCCCAACATTAGCCAAAGGTCAACGTTGTGTTAGAGATTAGCCACTTTGGCAGAAATTTAGTCAAGGAGCTGTGGTGCCTGTTTGAGATTAGCCACTTTGGCTCCAATTTAGTCAAAGGGCCAAGTTACGTGTTTGAGATTTGCCACTAAGTGTTTGAGATTAGCCACCACGTTGTTGAGATTAGCCACTTTGCCATAAATTTAGTTAAGGGGTCGTGTTACGTGTTTGAGATTAGCCACAAGTGTTTGAGATTGGCCACTTGGGCCGAAATTTAATCAAGAGACAGTGTTACCTCTGCGGCGGTGGTTCCGAGCTGGCATCCGACTCGCTGTCGCTGTCACTGTCGGCCAGGGCGGCCGCAATGGCAGCGGGCGAAACGCCGCGTTCGGCCCGCTCGGGCCTTTCGGGCCGCGGACGGTCACGTCGCCGCTCGCCCTCGCGTTTGATGTTCGCCGCCGGTATAGGCGCGGTTGGTCTGACGGCCAGCTGCGACCGCTGCCACTCCAAAACCTGTAGTCCATTTGACCATCATAAACTAACTCCAGCCCTCCAGTGGTTAGCCATTACAGCGGCTAACACCTGAATTCAAATCCGACATATCATTGGATCATATTTTATTTATTTCAATAGGTTAAAAAGGCAATGGAAGCATGCTAACATGATTTCAGGTCATATATGTATTATACTCTTCCTATTCCCAAATGGTAAAAGATCGCTATTGTTCGCGTGTCAGTTTATACTGACAACTGTATACGATAGGACGAGCAAGCATTTAGTATACAGAACGCCTGTATAATCTGTCCGAATTCTTTCACATATCAAAATCACAATATAAAAAAGAAAAGCCTTTTAATAACAAAATACAAGTACTGCACACACACACACACACACACAAAAGCTGTTTGAATCTTTATTAAAGTTTTCTTTTATATAAATAGACACAATCCATGAAAAAAGTGGCACAACTGTACGCCGTTTGATTAAAAATAAGGAATAAAATAAAATAAAAAAGGAGGTTAAGAAGTCGCTTTACTTTCACGTCATTAGATGGTACCTACGAAATTGCTCCCATCAAAATGCGCAACACTTATATGTTAGTTGTGACTGACAAACGTAACTGTTGGAACGAGCAAGCTTACCTTTTCCTCCCGTGTTCGCTTGCTGTTTTCGCGTGCCTTGAGCAACTCGCGAGTGGGTTGCACTGCGCGCGCGGCGGTGGCGGTAGGTGGTCGCTTCGCTGTGGCGGGGGACGTTTGAGCGCTGAAAAAAAAGGAATTCTTACACCAATTTAACAACAAATTTCCTTTTATTTTACTTGGTATTCGCTCAATAAGAACAGATTTATCAAATTTAAACAGGATTGCTATATATTAGCCACTCATTAGCCCAAATTCCATATAAGCGAGATGTAGACGCTCACTAAGAACGGGCTCGCCAATATCTACACCATGTCGGGTTTTATACAAGGAAGCGACGACCACTCTTCATACGTATTGTTTTCGCGACGTAGACGCTCACTAAGAACGGATTCGCCAATATCTAAACGATGTCGGGTTTATATACACGGGAACGACGAACTCTCGTCACACGTATTGTTTTCGCGACGGAGACGCTCACTAAGAACAGATTCGCCCACACCTAAACGATGTCTGGTTATATACAAGGGAACGACGACCACAAGACTTACGTATAGTTATCGCGACGTAGGCGCTCACTAAGAACGGATCCGCCGATACTTAAACATTGTCGGGTTATATACAAGGGAACGACAACCACTCACATAAGCTACGGAGGCGCTCACCAAGATCAGGGTTCACAGTATTTAACAAATGATCGACCACTAGAATCCCATGAAAGCATTGTGAGACTCACAGAGGTGGTGGCTTAACCGGCTTAGGTGGTCCCTTCTTGTTCTTTGCCGAGCACACGGAGCAGGAATCATCAGAGCACGTGCTCGCTGATGAACCGGATGGTGACGACTGTAAAGTGATACAAAACATAGTATAAGAATTCGCTTCCGCTGTCCGTTCACTTACAACTTTAAATAGTAAGCTTCAGCAGTTTTGAATCGACAAATATATATTTCTTTCCACACACTAAACGACTTAAAATATAAAGTTAAAAACTTTTATGAGAAGAGCCCACAACAAGCTCAGTCGGGTATTTGGTATATAAACATTCTTTATTCAAGTAGGCTCAAAAAGCACTATTGAATCGTCAGCACTCAGACTGTTGGTAACAAATCTATGACTGGTTCGGAATGTTGAATCCGCTGAGAAGAAACCAGCAAGAACCTCAACGGAAATAATCTTGAACATTATAATATGCCTTTTGTAAAAAGGACGTCTTTGACATGTTTCTTAAAATGCTTATATAACTTAAGAAACAAAAAAACTTGTCATAAATAGTAGGCTGAATAAAATTAACAACTCATGTAAGGGTAACTGTATAACGTTACTATAATAAACTCCCACAAGACACTATGTCAAATAATAAATTCTTTGTTAAAAGAAAAATCGTATTATAACTTTCAAGATTACTTGAACGATAGAAACGCGTGGGAGTGAACGAATTGCTATAATTCAAATTGAAATATATTAAAGTAATATGATATGTTTGACTGAGTTTGTTGTGGGCTCTTCTCGGATCGGGGTGCGAAGGAACCCCCGTAACTTTACATTTTAAGTTGTTCCTGAGTACCATCATCAGACGTACATTAGAATTAGAGTGTGGAAAAGAAAAATGAGTATGCTCAACCCGACAAATGATTTCTGAATCGAAATCTGAATTAAAATTGTGTATCACACTTTATAAGCTGTTTCACTGAATATAATTTATCTCTAATATATTGCTCTTATTTTTCATATTAATTTATTATAATTAAATTTAAATTAGAGCAATTGGTTTCTTCCCAACATTTTTATCATCTATAGTGCTCGTCCAAACGAGTGGGTTTATTATATTAACATTATACAGTCCACCTTTAAAGTTGTTAATTTTATTTCTAAAGTAATATTTTTATATAAATACAAGTTTTCTAATATATATATGTCGGAGGGCAGATTTCTGTGGAACGCTGGCGCATTCTATCGGCATGGACAGAGTCAATGGTGGCAGTCCGGCGGGAGTCACTCAGCAGTTATCGAGTGGCGGTGGGCCGGAGTGGTCGACTATTGAAACTGTCGCGTTCCTAGCTATTAGTGTTAATGAGTTTGTGTAAATTGATATCGGGAACATTAAGTGATTGAACATTATAATCCGAGTTAATTAATAAAGTGTTTGATTGCACCAACATTACCCA
>JACTOM010000937.1:1769475-1839270 GCA_015832385.1 Elymnias hypermnestra
CTCATATGAGAGAGGGTTTTTAGAGCATAGACCCACCACGCTGCTCCACTGCGGATTGGCAGGCATAGTACACAAGTGCACTCTCTATTCCTTCACTCTCATAGTCCGATGTGACGGTAATCCGACACAACCGGAGAGAGAGATCGGGCGCAGGACCGACGGCTTAACGTGCTCTCCGAGGCACGGGGGTGGATCACACCGCCAACTTCCCAACTTCGGGCAAATATTGAGAAAACCTTATTAGAAAACTCAATATCGATTTCGAAATGGCCCGACCCGGGACTCGAACCCAGGACCTCATGTCTGTAGTCGAACATACTAACCACTAGACCAATGAGGCAGTTATTAATTAGGTATTAAAACCACCTAACCTTCAAACGAATTAGCATAAATAACGCTGCACATCTTCGTGACTCTAATAACGCTTTCATCAGTAAAAATTTTACCATCATGCGAAGACACTTGCAACAATTAACATATTATACACAAACAATCCTCATGAATAACCCTGTATATAGACGAGGACTTAAGATGTGTATGTATCAGGGTAATAGCCATATTGAAGTGCCCGATCGGGATATGTACCTGGACCTCCGTACGGGGGAGCGCGAGAGCCGCGGGGATACGGAGCCCTCCAGATACAACTGCTTATACCCCGTGTGGCGCCACCTATGGAGCATTGACCGCCTTTAAACTTTACAATTGAATACTCAAAATTAGACCAAAGGCCATTACCTTGGCCTAGATATATCGTCTAGAAGATAAACGAGTCATAATAATAATGTTTCTATTTTCTTGTCTCCAATATGTGCCTTCTTCAAAATGAAGTTTGGCGGTCGGTATGCGGAAATCTACATAAACATATATATCCACATACATATTCCATGAAAATTATTTACTGTTTTTGTCCGCGACTTTAGTCAAAAAAAAAAAAAAAAAAAATCAAAAATATCTTTATCCAAGTAGGCATATTACAGCACTTTGGAATCGTCAAATTATATATTAATTTCCACACTCTGTTTCTAATGTACGTCTGATGACGGTACTCAAGATCGGCTTAAAATCTAAAGTTACGAGGGTTCCTTCGCGCCCTGATCCGAGAAGAACCCACAACAAACTCAGTCGGGTATTTTTTTTACCATCATCATTACAATAACAAATTAGTTTACTATATTTTAATTAAAATTAGAGCAATTTGTTCACTCCCAAGCGTTTCTATCGTCTAGGTAATCTTGCAACTTATAATACGATTTTTCTATCAACTTTCTTTTAACAAAGACTTTGAATTTATTAATTGACATCTTTAGAATATAATTTATTTCGTATACATTCATATGCATACTCTAGTTTTTTTTTTAATTTAATGTATCCGGTCAATAGTGTGTATTTTTTAAATGTCATTATTTATACATACAAGGTGTTTCGTGACTGCTCTCGAAATTGAAGACGAATGATGGTAATAATGACACCTTTAATTAAAGTACTGAAAGAAATTGATCCTGATGGAAAAAAAAAAATAACATTTTTAAAACGTTTTTAGCATTATTTACGCTCCATCATGTTAGTACAACTAAATGAAAAGACAGTTTCATAAAAAATACAGTACTCTAGAAAGAAATTACCAACACAATCAACTGATGCTCGGGTTTTTAGTACTTTCGCTGAATTTAGCCTTTTTTTACTCGCACATCGCTACGTCCACGTGCGTTCGTTGACCCGAGCTTCAACTGATTGTGTTTCATGTTGGTTTTTTCTTTTTTTTAATAAAACAATGCATTTTTTCTGAGTCTATAGTTTGAGTCTCAATACTAACACGATGGAAAGTCAAAAATGCCAATAAAACGTTTTAAAAATATGATATTTATTTTTTAATCAGAATTGATTTTTTCTATCCAATCATCAAATGTGTTATTAGTAGTATTATCTATTACTACTAGTACTATTACTGCGTTTTAGGAGACCAAATGTCAAAGAGATTGTATAAACTAATTAGATAAATGCCACATTGTTTAAAATTTAAAATTGACGTACGATCCTCCGCCACGTCTGTCTGTGTATATGCGATAAACTTCGAAACTGCTGAATTGATTTTTAACAATAGAGTGATTTACGAGTAAGTATTATGTATATATATATATATATATATATAAGTTGTCAAGGTTTTATGTAAATTGGTTGAAAAGTCAAGCGGCCTGGAAGCATTCATATCAATGCTGCAAAAGAAATCTACAAAATCGTCTGAAAGTCAGATATCTATCTTATAAGGATAACTCACTACACCCAATCTTTATCAACTTAAATACGTTAGTTACCTTAAGCATTTCTTAGGATATTCTACACCATATAATTTCAAAAAGAATACTAGTGTCATAATTTGTTGGCATAATATGCAAAACCGGGGCGGGTTGCTAGTATAATTTAAATAAAAATATATCTATATTGTCCTTTCTGTATATAATGTTTTCAGACATATTAATACAATACTTTTTTTGGAAAGATTTTTTGAAGTATAATCTCACCTTTCCGGCATTGTATCCCCTTTCTGACTAACCTTGTATAACTTTTATAATGTTCACTCTTGTTATAATGGAGATTGGGAAGAAATCAACTGATTTTGTGACCAATCTCCACTTGAGATTGGCCGTGATGGCCGAAAGACTGAACCGCATTTCACATTCATTGAAAAACTAAACAAAATTTTATTAATACCAGGCCCAGAAGGCTTTAAAACCATGTTATTTTATTTATATGGTAATATAATGTACTTCAATATATATTTTGACTTATGTCACTTTAGTAATAAATGTACACTGTAATTTCAATATATATTTCGTTAATAATTTTTCATCTATTAATAATATACATGAAAATTGTGAACAATTTCTATCAACTTTAGATATTTTGACTTATGTCACTTTAGTATATTAAAAGAGCACTATACTAATTGCAATACATATTTTATGTCAATAAGATATTCACATATTATTATCCAATTAAAAAATTTTACAATTTTATTTTTGAGTTGTGTCACTTTAGCATTAAAAGTGCACTGCACTTATCTATATATATATCATGTAAATAAGTTTTCACATATCATTACTCATCACAAACATAAACCCAATATCTCACTTTTATATTTTGACTTGTGCCACTTTAGTATTATAAGTGCACTGTACTCATTTTTAAATAAATTTTACGTAACCAAGTTTTTCACATATTATTATCGAATGAAACATAATTATTAACTGTGAAATTTTGACTTATGTCACTTTAACATTAAAGTGTACTGTTTTCATGACATGATATTATGAGTTGTGACATTTTTTGATAAAACATGCAGTAAATGTTACGCAAATGAATGATAAAAATTCTCTCACCGATTCGGGTCCTTCTCCTCCACCTCCAGGAGTTTCCTGTCCCAACTTCCTGGTGAGGCTTGTCTCGCCCTCTTCATGACATTATCTATCTCCTTCCTGCGTCCAGCAGGATTTGCAGGATCTGTAACAAATATAAAACGTCATCACTTATTTCTTCATTGCTGTCAGGTTAGAGCCTGTCAATCTCACCTGATGGTAAGCGATGATACAGTCTAAGATAACGTTCTAACCAGGTAAGAGGTAAATTACCTCATATGGTTTCACATGTAATAGTGTAAATTTAAACCTTCGCTTTTATATTGATTTTGTTATAGAAATTAAATCAATCTATCACTACATGGGTCAGCAACCTTTTATTATAAAAGGGCTATAAATTTTATTTACTATTTATAATGTATTTATAATGTATTTGTGCGGGACACAAATGTTATTTACCTTTTGGTGTAGTCCAGAAACGTTAACATATTGGTGCTGGCCACAAATGTTATAAGCATATTGTTGAGTGTCACAAATATTTTTTACATATTGGTGCGGGCCAGAAACGTTAACANGGTGCTGGCCACAAATGTTTTTTACATACTGGTGCGGGCCAGAAATGTTAACATAGTGGTGCTGGCCACAAATGTTATAAGTATATTGTTGAGTGCCACAAATGTTTTTTACATATTGGTGCGGGCCACAAATTTTATTTACATATTTTTGGGGGTCACAAATGTTATTTACACATTGATGCGGGGCACAAATCTTGTTTACATACCGGCACGGGCCAGAAATTTTATTTACATATTTTTGGGGGCCACAAAGGTGATGTACGCATTGATGCGGGACACAAATGTTATTTGCCTTTTGGTGTAGTCCAGAAATGTTAACATATTGGTGCTGGCCACAAATGTTTTTTACATACTGGTGCGGGCCAGAAATGTTAACATAGTGGTGCTGGCCACAAATGTTATAAGTATATTGTTGAGTGCCACAAATGTTTTTTACATATTGGTGCGGGCCATAAATTTTATTTACATATTTTTGGGGGTCACAAATGTGATGTACGCATTGATGCGGGGCACAAATGTTATTTACCTTTTGGTGTAGTCCAGAAATGTTAAGTTATATATTGGTGCGAGCCACACGTGTTATGAGCACATTGGTGCGGGCCACAACTTTTATTTACATATTGCTGCAGGCCACGACTTAAGAGCAAATATGAAATTCATAATAAAACTAGCCGTAGCTTATGAAATTAACTAGAATTAAACCTTATTTTCTAATAATACTTTAGTGAATATCATGCTCGAATTGCGCAATATTACGCAACTGCAGCTTGTTCGCGGGACTAACATTAAGCCCGCGCGCCCCCTATATTCTGCCGGTCTAAAGTTTTGGCAACATATCATTTGCCAGCAATTTTTACAGTGCAGGCCGCTGGTTGGCTAGCCCTAAATAAACAATGACCCCGAACAGAAATGATGACTCACTGCATTCTTAACGCGAACAAACTATAGTTATATTTCTTCTCAAAGCAATAGACAAGTTAAAGAAACAAACATTAGATTGTAAGTTTTCCTTTATATCATCAATCTGACATTAAATATAGAAATGATGACTCATTGCATTTTTAACGCGAACGAACTATAGTTCTATTTCTTCTCAAAGCAAGAGACAAGTTAAAGAAACAGACATTAGATTGTAAGTCGTCCTTTATATCCTCAATCTGACATTAAATATAGAAATGATGACTCACTGCATTTTTAACGCGAACGAACTATAGTTATATTTCTTCTCAAAGCAAGAGACAAGTTAAAGAAACAGACATTAGATTGTAAGTTGTCCTATATATCATCAATCTGACATTAAATATAGAAATGATGACTCACAGCATTGTTAACGTGAACGAACTATAGTTATATTTCTTCTCAAAGCAATAGACAAGCTAAAGAAACAAACATTAGATTGTAAGTTGTTCTTTACATCATAAGTCATACATTGAATATAGAATTTTTAAATTGGAATCAGTCCAGACATTTTAAAGATTAGCGAGAACAAACAGACAGACAGGGATTTATAAATTAAGGAGTCAATTAAGCTGCACACCTCATTACCATAGGGGTAGGCACAGAACACGTCCTTCCACTTGCCACAATCCTTGCATATCTCCTTCGCTTCTTTCATTCTCATTAAACCATTCATACAAGTTCGTCGGTTTAGAGCACTCTTGACCTGGCCCTTCTTTAAAATGTCCTGGATTTGGTCCAGGAACGTGCAAGTATTACTTGATCATCAGCATAGAGTAAACATTTGATGAGTAATTCATTCATTCTTAACCCATACAAACTTTCTTTTAAATCTGTCCAACAGTTATCCATGAATAGGTTGAATAACTATGGTGACGAAACACATCCCTGTCGAACCCCTCTTTCGACAGGAAACCAATCCATGTACACTCTGTTTATTATGACACGAGCACTAGAATCCTCATAAAGAGACTTCAATGCTTGAATCAGACTACCACTCACCCCATACAAAGATAACGTTGACCAGAACTCATTCCTCACCACTCTACCATAAAGCTCAAAGAAATAGAAACAGTTTTTTTTTTTAAATAAACAATATTTGTGCAGCTATAGAATAAATAATTCAGCTGCATAATTTTCTACTTATTTTTGAAGTGAAATTTGTTTGAAGTTTCAATAAATTATTTGTAACACATCTTCCATTTTCCATCCCTCTAAGTTCCGGAAATATTTATATAAACAAGACATAATATAACATATATAGAGTAAAAGGTAAGGTTATTAGCAGCCCATTAACTTCCCATTGTTGGGCACAAAGGCGTCCTCACTTATGGGACAGAGGGTTATTATAGCTTAAACACACCACTCTGCTCCACTGCAGGTTGGCAGACATAGTACACAAGTAATGGGACTCCGATGGGATCAAAGAGAGTTTAGTAGCTGGACCGACGGCTTAACATGCTCTTCTAGGCAAACTTTGGGCAAATATTGAGAAAATCTTAATAGAAAACTCAATATCCATTTTTGAATTGGACTCGACCCCAGGATCTCATGTCAGGGGCCGAACACGCTAACCACTAGACCAATGAGGCAGTCTTAATCTCATGGTATTAACTTCTATATGCACGTTTTCGTATGATGTAAAACATCAATGATTTAGGTAAGTAACACATATCAATTAGGGTCTCTTATATATCCATGTAACTGCCTCATTGGTCTAGTGGTTAGCATGTTCGACTACAGACAGGAGGTCCTGGATTCGAGTCCCAGGTTAAGCCAATTCATAACTCGATATTGAGTTTTTCTATTAAGATTTCTCAATATTTGCCCGAAGTTGGGAAGTTGGCAGCGTGATCCACCTCCGTGCCTTGGAGAGCACGTTAAGTCATCGGTCCTGCTCCTGATCTCTCTCCGGCATGTGGAATTGCTGTCACCTCGGACTATGAGAGTGCACTTGTGTAATATGCCTGCCAATCTGCAGTGGAGCAGCGTGGTGGGTCTATACTCGCTCCTTGGAGTGAGGACGCCTGTGCCCAGTAGTGGGATGTTAATGGGCTGCTACTTATTTTACTTTTACTATATATCCGTGGTAAAATATTTATTCAGTAAGAAAAGTGAAATACACAATTTTAATACAAGAAATAAAAACAAACTTGTAATTCCATACTATAGAGTAAAGAAGGTTCAGAAATAATTCGTCGAGTTGAGAGTACACATTTTTACTAAGATACCTCAATCAGTTTTAGAATGCCTCCACATAAATTTAAGAAACATGTTATAAACATCCTTTAACAAAAGGCATATTATACTGTTGAAGATTATTTAAGCGATAGAAAAGTTTGGGACTTGATTCCAGTTGCTCACAGAAGCAATTGTAACATACAAAACTATTTTTAACAGAGTAACTGTTGAGTTTTTTGCCGGTTCCAATTTTCCAAACCGGTGGTATATTTGTTACCAACGGACAGACTACTGACGATTCAAAAGTGCTTTTTGAGCCTATTTAAATTGATGATGAATAATACTGTATATCATACAATTTTGTTAGAAGTGAGTTATCATTAAAAGATAGATCTGCTATTATCCCACCACACATTGTTTTGTTATATCACTTAGGGATTTACAATGAAATCTGCTAGATAGTATTACTTTTCTAACAGTAAGTTATATTTCAACCAATCTTACACAAAACCTTAACAAATTATATGATGTTTGAGATATTAACCTGTTATCCGGGAGTGCTGTGGATTCCTGTCCATGTGCAGGCGGTTCTTGGAGGCCGCCTCCGCCGCACGGGAAACGGAGCCGTTCCTACGGGACGACATCCTGGAATGGCGAAGACGCTGTTGAAACATATGTTTTCTTCTTTCTTCACTAAAACCTCACATAACAGCAAGTAATTATACAATCTCAACTCTCAGTAAAAGTTAGTTTACCTTGTATACAATTTTGTTTTAGAAAGCAAATTGTTCACTAGTAGGGACGTAAGTAGCCCCAACCGAATCTCAATAATAGATTGAACTGTACTGAAAAACATGCCCAGGATATCTGCTATCAAAGCGAACTTAATTTACTGTTAACAAGTTACTTCACCAAATTCCAACGGGATCGGAAACTACTCCGTTGGCAGGGAACAGATGATAATATATAAGGATTTTACAAGAATTGATACTAGGAAGAAGATAGTTGGTGGAAGTCTTATACTGACTTATTGTAAATATAAATACATGCAACTCTCTATATTAGATGTTCAATTTTAACTAAAATGAGATATTTTGGTCAGTTTAATATATATCTACAAATTTGAACATACAAATAAACAACAAGAAATTGTCACACTTATAATATGACTAATAAGCTTATTAGAAGTATCTTTAAGTGGGAATTCAATAAAACAATCAACCACTTGTTAAGATATATTGAATTCTCTGCTTTATTATGACAACTAAGTGAGAACTAACATTTTATACATGATAAAAACACTACATTAAAACATTTTTTTTAATTCAGTCCTTGGGATACTAATTTAAAAGTTTTGGATAAGCTTTCAATATAACAACATCAAGTATGAGGTTAAGATAATGTATTTAATTTGCAGCAGATCACTGAACTGTATTTTAATGCCTTAAACTAAATATTATTCCCCATAAAACAATATTACTCCTGATAACCAAATCTTAGAATATATTTAAAAAACTACACCAAACCTTTGTATGCATCTGTTTATATATTGTTTTCAAACTATACATTTTATACAATGCATAATAAAGTGTATCTCTCTCTCTATTTTATTAACGAGTGACAAATTTGAGCAAGATATATATATATATATATAGAGTATAAAATCATAGTACGAATGGTAAAATTACGTGAGGTTTGCGGTGATCCGTATGGGATTGGGTGAGATTCTTATCAACGCTTGCCTCACGTAATCAATGCCCCCATAAGCGACTTTAGACGTTTTAAGATATAAAATCTGCTTCGCAGCCTAAATTTACTTTCACAAAATGGCGGTCGGTTATTGATTTGTCAGCACTCACCTGAAATGGAATGTGAAGCTTACCTAGTTTACTCCGAACGGTTTTGAGGAGCGAGGGCTCCGTACGCGCGCGGGACGCGAGGGGCGAAGCCCCGGGGCGGCGCGGGCTGCGGTGCCACGCGGCGGGACTCGATGTCCAATGCCGCTGTAACCCAACCGACATACTTAACATTACGGAAGCGCGACGCGACGAACGCGCTAAAATCGCGACAGGACCGTCGCGGTGAACGCCCACGACAGTCGCACATGCAAACGCGGCGGAGGCCTCGCGGTACAGGCCGAACGGATCACCTCCATCCTTTGTTGTCACCCATCGCCAGTACTAGTAGCTGAACATCAAAAACAACTAAATCCACATTAAATTATCACAAAACAATGTTACGAACCAGTATTGAACACGTAAACTTTCACAGTAGTACAATGCAGGCGATTATCGCTATTCAATATCACGACACACCTTTCTCGAACCATCGGCCATTTTGAATTGCACGCAACTTGAAAGTAGATTTTCTGACAGCTCGCGACGTTTTTTTTATTCCATTTATCCTTTTGAAACAAAAGGCAACGATTTTATGTATACAGTATTTAAAATTAAGGCATCTGTCAAATATAAACCAAAATATAAACTATAAATGCATTGTTTTCTTTCGGCGCACCAATCATTGAATTTTAAATCGTTAAACGAAACTATAAATATTAAGTGAGATTTAGTTTCTTAAATGGCGTCTTGCTTTGACTTTTATATATATTTTAATAGATCCTCTTTCTATACTATAAAGGAATTTAGAATGTATTATGAATGTAATCTAAAACATTTAATACGTATGTTAAGTTTCATTATAGGTTTTTTTATATACAAAATACAATGCAAATAAAAGAAATGATTTGGTTTGAGACATTTTTATTAAATCAACATTAATAACTCCCTGCAGAAATACATTCAAGTAAATCCTTGGGAAGTTTTAAGAACCGCATCAAAAATCATTACCTGTGTCTTTTGTAAAATTTTAAAATTGTTTTTACTGTTGTTATACTTCCTACTATGGTATATTATATTATGTTATATTGTATTATATTATATTATATTATATTATATTATATTATATTATATTATATTATATTATATTATATTATATTATATTATATTATCTTAAATTATATTGTTATTATTCATATATATACGCTACCTCTAGATTTCGGAAAGTTTGTTTTCTAAAAGGGTTGCCTGGAAGAGATCACTACGTAGTGATAAGGCCGCCTGTTGCATTCTTTAATTTAATTTTTTTTTTTTTTCTGTTTATTTTGTTACTTAATTTGATGTTTTTTCTTTTTGTGTGTGTTATGTTTTATTTATATTATAAGTAACGTGTTGTTCAATGTAGAATGCAATAAAGAGTTCTATATATATATATATATATATATATATATATATATATATATATATATATAATATTGTATTTAGAAAATTAAAATAAATACTTAACACGAAGTAAACAATAGATATTTAGTAGAAAACTTATTTGTAAGCATTCGGAATAAAAGAATTGCAATTGTTTTATTATATTAACGTATAACAACACTGCACATCTCTCTCTTACGGGTTAAAATTGAAAGACTGCATGTTTTAGTACACTTACCTCTCTCATTATACTCTGAAATTAAAAAAAATATATATGTGTGGATACATAACCGGCTACAAATATATAATTACAACTGAATTGAAGCCTTATTTGCAAGGATTAAGGTTCATATTAAATTAACTAAGTAGATATTAATATCACTTAAGTGAATAATAAATAAATAAAAATTATTTAACCAAAATGTATAGTTAACTGACTAACATAATTTTATAGAAATAAAAAAGAATTAAATCATGTTCTGCATTCCCAAAACTGATACACTATTTTATAGATTATATAGTACAAATAAGGTCTTCAGAAGATAATGTCACAATTAATCTTAAAGGAGCCTATTATTTGAAAGTATATTTCCCTATAAATTTAATAATAATATAATTGTAAAATGTTCTTTTAAAACCTTACAAAGATAAATGTTTTATTGCAATTATTCGTAACAAATTGTTAATATCATCAATTACCATCACGTGAGGTCACAGTAAATCCTTAGCTTGTCAGCATTAAAAAAAATACTGTCAAAGGGAGATTGGTATCTGTGGTTTCTTTTCAGGTTTTCTATTTTTAAATTAGTTCCATACATCACTTGTATGCATTTTAACGAGGTGATTGGGATCTATATTTTAAGTAGGAATACCTTGAGTTAGAAGGATTTCTGGATATAGTCCGAAAATATTTTGCTGGAACAATGGGGTCCCAGGTTCCAGTTTGTGGGTTCTTTTCAAGGCTGTCGCTGTTCTTTTGCGAGACCGTAATCTCGATGAAGAAGTCTCACGAGCGAGAGAGGTAGAATGCAGATGCTCTCTTAACGCAGGAGGCAATATACTAGGGCCGCTAATTTGCGCACCTGTTCTCGCCCCATGATCGCCCTCATCTGGTGCAGCAGGGAAGAATGCGCAAGCTGAACCTTCGGTGTCTCACCTGCCTCCATGAATCCTTAGTCGGATTCATCTGGGGCAGCAGGAAAGAATGCGCAAGCTGAACCTTTGTTGTCTCACCTGCCTCCATGAACCCTCAGTCGGACTCATCTGGGGAACCAGGAAAGAAAACGCAAGCTGAACTTTCGGTGTCTCACCTGCCTCCATGAATCCTCAGTCGGATTCATCTAGGGCAGCAGGAAAGAATGCGCACGCTGAACCTTTGGTGTCTCACTTACGCAAAGATATACAAAGCAAAGAGATTTATGTCCCGATGCTACTCTGCCTCCATGAACCCTCAGTTGGACTCATCTGGGGAACCAGGAAAGAAAACGCAAGCTGAACTTTCGGTGTCTCACCTGCTTCCATGAACCCTCAGTCGGAGTCATCTGGGGAACCAGGGAAGAAAACGCAAGCTGAACTTTCGGTGTCTCACCTGCCTCCATGAATCCTCAGTCGGATTCATCTAGGGCAGCAGGAAAGAATGCGCACGCTGAACCTTTGGTGTCTCACCTGCCTCCATGAACCCGCAGTCGGACTCATCTGGGGAACCAGGTAAGAAAACGTAAGCTGAACCTTCGGTGTCTCACCTTCCTCCATGAGAGGTGAATTGCTTACCATCAGGCGTGATAACAGCCAAGCGGTAACCTGTCAGCACTAAAGTCTTTCTCTTGTAAAGTGCTACTTGAATAAAAAATAATTACATATACCACCCAACTTTATCTGCATTAAAGTATGGCATCTATTTCATGCTTATGTAACTTTGGAACACCCCGCGCGCCACTTTGTAAATCTCTGATATCTCCTAAGATATCCAATTTTAAGAAACATTAACAAAAGCAGTTTTGATCTACATGAAATATACAACATATGTTATACATTCAATTGGAATAATAACAATACTGTATTGTATAAAATCGCTTGGTAAATAACACATATTTTTTTGTAATATGTAAAAGATAAAAATGGTCACAGTGAGTTATCTGTTGGAGATAAATATATACTGTCAAGGACATTTTTATAGATATTTTTATGATATACATTACCGTGGAACATTAATTTAATCTATCTCGTAAGGTTTAGGCAATATTTGCGATTTAAGTGCACAAGAATATGTTTTTTTTACGACATCACATTACAAATCTTTATATTTCTTATCTATTCTGTATTATAATATGTATGTATTATACATGTAAACCTTCCTGTTAAATTGCTCTATCTATTGTGGTTACCCTAACACATTTCGAAACACAATTTAAATAAATAAATACGTCTTTACAAACGGTAAACTGGCTACCAATTTAAATATGAAAGGCCATGACCTCCCGCCATCTTGGAATATGGGAGTCATTTTTCATACGCTTTGAAATACTCAGGCATTTTACTTTGCTTTTTTATCGAATGCTTTCACTTTAATCCCATTTAATGGTAAGTGATGATGAATAGAATTTATTGCATATTTTCCAGGCTTATAAAAAGTTTATTTCATCGATTACTTTAAGTATTGTTTCGTAGTATAAAGTCTACAAGAATCCGTCATAAGAGAAAGAATACAAAACGTTATATCGAGTAAACCTTAAAAGATAGACATATACTGTATTTAGGCTTTTATGAGAACTTATTAAGAGGAATAATTCTCTCATACATAATTATCACGTAACTACAGCCGTTTTCACACTACACGCAACACAAGTGAGCACAATTTTTTCCATAAAACAGGTTATAGTGAGTCAACCTTAAAAGATAGAGATATACAGTCTTAGACTTTTTGGTACAAATTATTAAGATGACCAATTCCCTTGTACGTAATTGTCACGTAACTTTAACCGTTTTCACACTATACTCAACACAAGAGAGAACAATTTTATTTCTATAAAACAGGTTATAGTGAGTTAACCTTTAAAGATAGAGATATACAATCTTAGACGTTTTGATACAGCTTTTTAGAAAGAACTATTTTGTCATACATGATTATTGCCTAACTGTAACCATTCCCGCAGTAAATGCAACAAATAAGAGAAAAAAATGTGATTATGATAAAACAGGTTATAGTGAGTAAACCGTAAAAAATTTATATATACTGTGTTTAGACTTCTGTAAGAACTTTTCAAGAGAAATAATTCTCTTATACATATTTATCGCGTAACTTTAACCGTTTCCGCAGTGGACGTAATACATTAGAGAGAGAACGAATTTATTTACTATAAAAAAAGTTATAGTGAGTAAACCTTAAAAGATACACATATACTGTCTTTAGACTTCTATAAGAACTTTTTTAGTCTTACACTTTTTCGTACAGCTTTTTAAGATGATCAATTCTTTAATACATGATTGTAGTGTAACTGCAACCGTTTCCGCAGTGCACGTAATACATTAGAGAGAGAACGAATTTATTTACTATAAAACAGGTTATAGTGAGCTAACCATAAAAAATAGAGATATACTGTCTAAGACTTTTTGGTACAACTTTTTAGGAGGAACAATTTCATAATACATGATTATCGCCTAATTGCAACCGTTCCCTCAGCGAAAGCAACAAATAAGAGAGAGAACAACTTTGATTACCATAAAAAGATTTTAGTGAGTAAACCTTAAAAGATTGACATATACTGTCTTTAGACTTCTATAAGAACTTTTCAATAATTCTCTGATACATGATTATCACGTAACTTTAACCGTTTCCGCAGCAACCGGAACATATAAGAGAGACAACAAATTTGTTTACCATAAAATGGGTTATAATGAGTAAACCTTAAAAGTTAGCCACATACTGCCTTAGACTTTTTTGTAGAAATTTTCATGTTTACCAATTTTCTCAAACATAATTGTCGCGTAACTTTAACTGTTTACGCAGCGCACGTAATCGAAGCTCTCAAATAGGATACATTTTCCCCGTTTTTGCAACATTTTTCATTTTTCCTCTGCTCCCATAAGTTGTGAAGTGATTTTATACAACTTGTAGTCTTCCTCGATGAATGGGCTATCCGAAAATGAAAGAAATTTGCAATTCCAACAAGTAATTCCTGAGATAAGCGTGTTTAAACAAACAAATTCTTGAAAAGAAGTAAATTTTTCCCGTTTTCGGAACATTTTTCATTGTTGCTCCGCTTTTATTGATGGTGTGTTGATGTTATAAAGTTTATAGCCTTCCTCGATAAATGGGCTATCCAAAACTATAAGAATTTTTCAATTCGAAAAACTAGTTCCTGAGATACACGGGTTCAAACAAAAAAACTCTCCTTAACCAATATTCCCATGAGATTGACAAAAAATCCTCTAAAATTATAAAAAAAAACATGACAAATGTTGCTTGAACACACATTGGACCTTTACAAACAGGATTTATTAAAAAAAACTCTGCTAAAGTCCTTTTGGATTTGAAATGGATTCAAATCATGAATCCGCTGTCGTTTTATGACAAATATGTGAAATGTCGATAGAGCAGGTAGTGTTTTTTGTTAAATATACATAGCTGAAGTTTTTGTTTGTTTGAACGCGCTTATCTCAAAAACTACTGGTGCGATTTGAAAAATTTTTTCAGTTCTGCATAGCTTAATTAATAATGAAGGCTACAAGCTATATAACATCACGATACTAACAATAGGAGTGGAGCAACAATGAAAAATGTTGCAAAAATTGGAAAACTGTAGTGAGTTTGTTTGAACACGCTAATCTTAGGAACTACTGCTTCAAATTGAAAAATTCTTTCAGTGTTATATAGCTCATTTATCGGGGAAGACCATATGCTATACATCATCATGCTAAAACCAATAGGAGCGGAGCAACAGTGAAAAATGTTGCAAAAACGGGGAAAATGTATCCCGTTCGCGAGTTTCCGCTGTGTGCAGTGCATAAACAGTTAAAGTTCCGCAAAAATCATGTATGACGGAATTGTTCCTCTTTAAAAACTCTAATAAAAACTCAAAAATTGTATATGTCTATCTTTTAAGATTGGCTCACTATAACCTTTTCTATGCTAATCAAATTTGCTCTACAATATTCTAAACTTATATAGCTGAAGTGATTTTTTGTTTGAATTGAACTGGCTTTTCTCAGGAACTAATGGTCCGATTTGAATAGTTCTTTTGGTTATGGATAGATCATTTATCGGGGAATACTGTATGCTATACATCATCATGCTAAAACCAATAGGAGCGGAGCAACAATAAAAAATGTTGCCAAAACGGGGAAAATATATCCCCGTTTGCGAGCTTTTGTTGCGTCTACTGCATAAACCGTTAAAGTTACGCAGAAATCATGTATGACAGAATTAATCCTTTTTAAAAGTTCTATAAAAAAGTCTAAGATAGCATATATCTATCTTTAAAGGTTGGCTCACTATAACCTTGTCTATGCTGTACAAATTTCTAACGCAATTCAATATTATTAAGCTGAAGAGATTGGTTTTTTTGAACGTGTTTATCTCGGGAACTAATGGTTAGATTTAAAAATTGTTTTATTTTTGGATAGCCGATTTATCAAGCAAGACCGTATGCTATACATCATCATGCTAAAATCAATAGGAGCGGAGCAACAAAGAAAAATGTTGCAAAAACTGGGATAACGTATCCTGCTTACGAGCTTCCGTTGCTTCCACTGCATAAACAGTTAACGCTACGCAGAAATCATGTATGACAGAATTAATCCTCTTTAAAGGTTCTACAAAAAAGTCTAAGATAGCATATATCTATCTTTTAAGGTTGTCTGACTATAACCATTTTTACGCTAATCAAATTGGATCTACAAGAAGCTAAACTTATATAGCTAAAGTGAATATTTGTTTGTTTGATCTCGCTTTTCTCAGGAACTAATTGTCCGATTTGAATAGTTCTTTTGGTTATGGATAGATCATTTAACGGGGAATACTGTATGCTATACATCATCATGCTAAAACCAATAGGAGCGGTGCAACAATGAAAAATGTTGCAAAAATTGGGATAACGTATCCCGTTTGCGAGCTTCCATTGCTTCCACTGCATAAACGGTTAAATCTACGCAGAAATCATGTATGACAGAATTAATCCTCTTTAAAAGTTCTACAAAGAAGTTTTAGATAGTTTATGTCTATCTTTTAAGATTGACTCACTATAACCTTTTTTAAGCTAAACTAATTTGTACATTCTCTGTTCGTTTTATCAGGTTCAGACGGAGTCGTGTGAATCAGGTAGTATAATATAATAGTTGCAGGTAGAAGCTAGTGTATAGATGTCTCAAAAGAGACTATAATCTCCTCGGTATATTGTTAGTAACAATCGTAAACCGGTGTGATAAATTGTAATATATTTTATTGCTCCGCCGGGGAATTGGAGAGATATTAGTTTCACTTAAAATGGCACCTAGCAACAGACTTACAACTAGGGATGTTACTCAGACATTGTTTAGATATCGATATTTTTATATATATGTCGGAGAATAAGAGAGAACCGAGAAGAATAAAGCACAGGGGCGTAGGGTTCTCCGCCGACATCGTTATTAATTGGATCCATTATTTAATTTCTTATTCTGTGGGCGTTCGTGGGTAATGTTGGTGCAATCAAACACTTTATTAATTAACTCGGATTATAATGTTCAATCACTTAATGTTCCCGATATCAATTTACACAAACTCATTAACACTAATAGCTAGGAACGCGACAGTTTCAATAGTCGACCACTCCGGCCGACCGCCGCTCGAAGACTGCCGAGAGACGGGCCGGACTGCCACTTATTGACTCTGTCCCCACGCCGATACAAAGATGGCGCCAGCGTTCCACAGACTATTACACACGGACCAGCGATCCATAGACTCTTGCACTCCGACATATATATATCTGAATCGCGCTACTCCGTCTGCACTTCATAAGAGAGACAGTGAAGGAACAAATTTGTTCCGCATAAAAAAGGTTATAGTGAGCCAACCTTGAAAGATAGACATATACCACCCTTGACTTTTTTCTGCAACATTTCAAAAGGAACAATTATGTGATAGATGATTTTCATGTAGCTTGAACCGTTTATGCAGCGCATGCAGTCGAAGTTCTCAAAACGAATAAATTTTCCTTGTTTTTTCAACAGGTGTCATCGTTGCTCCGCTCCTATTGGTTATAGCCTGATGATATATAGCCTATAGCCTTCCTGGATAAATGGGCTATCTAACACTGAAAGAACTTTCCAAATCGGACCAGTAGTTCCTGAGTTTAACGCATTCAAGCAAACAAACTCGTCAGGTTTATAACATTAGTTTAGATTCAAAGCTAATAAAATATATTTGTATTTGTGTCTCTGTCCCTATCTCTATCTCCGTCCCTGTTTTTGTCCCTGTCTCTGTCTCGGACCCTGTTTATATCTCTATCCGGGTTTCTGCCTTTGTTTTTGTCTCTGCCTCCCTCCTGTGTTTGTCTCTTTCTCTGCCTCTGTTACTGTCACCGCCTCTGCTCTTTTCCCTGTCTCTGCTCCTGCTTCTGCTTCTACCACTCCCACTGCATTTGTCTCTGTCTCTATCTCTGCCTCTGTAACTGTCTCTTTCTCTGCCTCTGTCATTGTCTTTGCCTCTACACTTTTTCCTGTCTCTGCTTCTGCTTCTGCTTCTACCACTGTCACTGCATTTGTCTCTGTCTCTATCTCTGCCTCTGTAACTGTCTCTTTCTCTGCCTCTGTCATTGTCTCTGCCTCTGCACTTTTCCCTGTCTTTGCTTCTGCTTCTGTTTCTACCACTGCCACTGCATTTGTGTCTGTCTCTATCTCTGCCTCTGTATCAGTGTCTTTAGCTGCCTCTGCACTTTTCCCTGTCTCTGCTTCTGCTTCTACCACTGTCACTGCATTAGTCTCTGTCTATATCTCTGCCTCTGTCTATATATCTGCCTCTGTCATTGTCTCTGCCTCTGCCCTTTTCACTGACTTTGCCTTTGCTACAGCTACTGCCACTGCCTTTTGTCTCTGTTTCTGCCTCTGCCTCCTCCTCTGCTTCTGCTTCTGCCTTTCTCACTGTCACTACATTTGCGTCTGTCTCTTTCTCTGCTTGTACCTATGTCCCTTTCCCTATTTCTATCTCCTTCTCCGCATCTGCCTCTGCGTCTGTCTCTGTCTTTGTCATTGGCTCCTTCACTGCCTTTGAGTCTCTCTGTATCACTGTTTCTATACCCATTTCAACAGCTGGAAATATAAAATAGTTTATCGATATATTTCAAAATGGCACATCTCTGTTACGGACCAGTTTGTGTAATATTGTGTATTGAATATTGAACGGCCACGTGATTGATGCGTGACCAGCTACCTGCTGGATAACTCGCAGCCCCTGACTTTCACTTGTACAATTAGTTTTTACAGTTGAATACACTCGCCACGTTTTATAAACATTTTGGGATTGGTAAATGTAAATATAGTGTATTAAAATGATAACGCTGGTCTTTAGTTACTTCGTGTTTGATTTCCAGCGACGATATATAATAATATTCATATTTTCTCTGAGAATTTTTAAAGAGAACTTGCTAAACTTGCTAAATTTCACCCGTTTTTGCAACATTTTTCATTGTTACTCCGCTCCTATTGATCATATCGTGATGCTACATAGCTTGTAGCCTACCTCGATAAATGGGCTATCCAAAACCAAAAGAATTATTCAATTCGCATCAGTAGTTCCTGAGATAAGTGCGAAGACAACGAAATTATCAAATTTATCAGTCAATCTGACTCTCTGATTAATGAAACTGATGGGAAAATATGGGACGTGCAAGCGGGATTTAGAAGAGGAATGGGATGTACGGATCAGGTCTTCTCTTTACGGTGCTTAACTGAAAAATGTTTGGCTAAACACCAAAAAGTTTATTGCGCGTTCGTAGATTTAGAAAAGGCCTATGATCGAGTGGTGAGGAATGAGCTGTGGTCAACGTTATCTACGTATGGGGTGAGCGGTTGTCTGATCCAAGCATTGAAGTCTCTCTATGAGGGTTCTAGTGCCTGTGTCAGAATAAACGGAGCGTACACGGAGTGGTTTCCTGTCGAAAGAGGTGTTCGACAGGGATGTGTTGCGTCACCATGGCTGTTCAACCTTTTCATGGATAAATGTTTGACAGATTTAAAAGAATGTATGTATGGGTTAAGAATGAATGAATTACTCATCAAATGTTTACTCTACGCTGATGATCAAGTAATACTTGCGTCATCCGCTAACGAGCTTCAGGAGATGCTAAATATTATGAATGAAGCTTTGAAAGGGAAAGGAATGAAAGTGAATGTAAACAAAACGAAAGTTATGCTTTTTGAACGAGATGAATCTATGATGAATGGCAATATTTTGATAGATGGGGAACAAGTGGAAGAGGTGAAAGAATTTGTATACTTGGGATCTAAATTTACAAAAGATGGAACATGTGAAAGTGATATCGAAAGGAGAGTGAATGCAGGGAATATGGTAAATGGTGCTCTGCATGCTTTTATGAATAGCCAGATGGTGTCTCAAAGGGCTAGACTGGCAGTGCATGCTGGAGTGTTGGTGCCAACACTTATGTATGGTAGTGAAAGTTGGGTATGGCAGAAGAATCACAAAAGTAAAATAAATGCGGTAGAGATGAGAGCGTTGAGAAGCATGAGTGGATTAAAACTGAGTGACAGAGTGAGAAATAGTGTGATAAGAGAACGTTGTGGTATAAAAGAAGACGTAGTGACTAAAATTGAAAAAGGTATGCTTAGATGGTTTGGGCATGTAGAGAGAATGAATGAAAGGAGACTGACAAAAAGGATTTATGAGTCAAGAGTGAATGCGAAAGTTGGAAGGGGAAGACCGAGGCGAACGTTCCTGGACCAAATCCAGGACATTTTAAATAACGGCCAGGTCAAGAGTACTCTAAACCGACGAACTTGTATGAAAGGTTTAATGAGATTGAAAGAAGCGAAGGAGATATGCAAGGATCGTGGCAAGTGGAAGGATGTTGTCTCTGCCTACCCCTATGGGAATAAGGCGTGATGCTATGTATGTATGTATGTATCTGACTCTCGCAAGTAATAAATTTGGTCAACATAAAAAGAGGTATAATGAACGAACCTTACAAGATAGACATATGCTATCTTAGACTTTTTTGTAGAACTTTTAAACAGGAGCCAAGTGTTCATACATAACTTTTTCGTATCTGTAACCGTTTACGTAGCGTGCGCAACGGTAGCTCACAAAACGGATAAATTACACCCGTTTTTGCAACATTTTTCATTATTACTCCGCTCCTATTAGCCGTATCGTAATATTATATACTCTATAGTCTTCCTTGATAAATGGACTATCTAAAACCAAAAGAATTTCTCAATTCGTACCAGCAGTTTCTGAGATTAGCGCGTTTAAGTAAACAAAAAAATACTTCCGCTATATATATACAAATTTGTTTAGCATAGAAAAGGTTGTAGTGAATCAACCTTAAAAGATAAGTATATACTGTTTTAGATTTTATTCTAGAACTTTTTAAGACGTACAAATTTGTAATACATAACCTTTGTGTAACTTTAACCGTTTACGTATCGCACGCAACTGATGCTTTCCAAATATATTCCTCCGTTTTTGCAACATTTTTCATTATTGCTTCGCTCCTATTTAACATATTATGATGTTAGTCACCCTGTAGGCTTTGTGGATAAATAGGCTATCCAAAACTAAAAGAAGTTTCCAATTCGCACAAGTAGTTCCTGAGATACACGCGTTCAAACAAACATACACTTCTGTTTTACAACAATAGGATATATCACATTATTATATTGTACATATAAAGTGTATAGCTGCCCACTGTTGGGAATAGGTGTCCTTGATTATTAGGGAGAGAAATTTTAGAGTTAAAAACCCACCACGCTGTTTCATTGAGCTTTGATAACACACATATTCCAGAATTAAAAGCGTTTTAAGAGTCTACTTAAATAAACTGCTTTTAAATAATGTTTCATTAATGAATTCGAAAAGGATACTTGATGGAGATAATTGTGGGTTCTTCTCGGAGCTTTATGCAATAAAAAATATTGGGAAAGTCCTCATAAATCAATATATTTGGGGTCACGAAGTCGCTTCGTAATGTTCGCGTTGTATTTCAAAAGACCTTGTACTTAGTGTGTGTACTTTAAAACACCTTCACAGTTTGTATATATTTTGACTCTTATAAATGAAGTCGCTTCCGCAGTTTGTTAGCTTATAACTTTAAAACTATGCAACGGATTTTAATGCAGCTTTCAGCAATAGAAAGAGCGATTCAAGAGGAAGGTTTATATGTATAACACATACACATTACAGTACAGAAAAGATGAGAAATTTGAACATTTATAATGTGTTATAACAAACATATTCCTGTTCACTTAAATTGCAAATATTGCCATAACCTTACGAGATAACACAAATAAAAGTTTTACAAAATTGTTTATCATAAAATCATCTATAAAAAAGTCTTTAACAGTATACATTTATCTCTAAAGAATAACTCATAGCAACCATTTTTATCTTTTACATATTACAAAAATACGTGTCATTTACAAAGCCGTTTTATACAATACATTATTATTATTAATACAATTGAATACATTTTAAATATTGTGTATTTAATGTAGATCAAAACTGTCTTTGACAGTGTTTCCATAAAATGGATATCTTAGGAGATATCAGTGATTTAAAAAGTCGATTGCTTTTTTAAGTTAAATGTAACGTAATTCTCGATACAAAAGGTGAGATGTCGTCTCTTTATGATAAAGTGAAATAATATCGGTTTAATGAACTATGTTTATTTATTATTTAACGTAACTGTTGCTCACTCTGATGTTACGTATAAGGGAATATGGGATGTTCTAGATATAAAGTGTTTTTCGTTATGTCCAATTGTTTCGGAGATTAGCTGGAACAGAGACAGTTTTACTTAAAGATTGATGTTATAGTCAGTGTTTACTGTCTTTAAATCGATTTTGTTTCTTTACGACTTTCGAGTTTAATAGAAATCGATTTTTATAATGAGGTTTCGAGTCAAATAGAAATCGATTTTTTACATTGAAGTTTCGTGTTTTAAGTCGAGAAGAATCGATTATTATACAGTGAGGTTTCGAGTCTAGAGTAAATCTATTTTTTAGAGAAAGGTTTCGAGTCTAATAGAAATCGATGTTTTACAATGAGGTTTCGAGTTTTAGGTCTAAAAGACACCGATTTATGTGTAGTGAGGTTTCGAATCTTTGTTTAGAATAAATCGATGTTTTATAGTGAGGTTTCGAGTCTAACAGAAATCCGTTTTTTACAGCGAGGTTTGGAGTCTAATAGAAATCGATGTTTTACAATGAGGTTTCGAGTTTTAAGTCTAAAAGACACCGGTTTTTATATAGTGAGGTTTCGAGTCTTTGTCTAGAAGAAACCGATGTTTTATAGTGAGGTTTCGAGTCTAACAGAAATTCGTTTTTTACAGTGAGGTTTCGAGTCTAATAGAAATCGATTTTTTACTGTGATTTTTCGAGTCTTAGTTTAAAATAAATCGATTTTATTACAATGTGGTTTCGAGTATACTAGAAATAGTTTTTTTTTAAGGTGAGGCGAAACCTCACTAATCATTTTCAGTTAAGACTCGAAAAGTCTAAGTCTAATAGAAATAGTTTTTTTTACAGTGAGGATTCGAGTTAAAGTCGATTAATTTATGGTGAAGCTTCGAGTCTAGGTCGAGAATAAATCGATTTTAATACAGTGAGGTTTCGAGTCTAATAAAATCGATTTTTTTCTAAAGGAATCTAAAGGAATTTATTTATTTCTTTACGTAAGTGTTCTGTTCTAAATCTAAAGCAAAACGAAAACAGACCTTTATATCTATACATTAAGTATTTAAAGTTAATTGAAATAATCCCTTATTTTTTTAATATCTAATAAAAGTTAACCTTATTTTCACAGCCCTGAATTCCAGTTAACAGATTAAAAATACCTTTTTTTGGCCTTTTTTTGCTCTCAAAAAGGAATTACGTTACACATCTTTGTTATAAATCATCTACGTGTGAATGCATCCCTATAACAGATTAATCCCTCTGGGCGAAAAAATTGAAAGAAATTTTGAACGTGCTTATCTCAAAAACTACTTGTACGATTTTAAAAATTCTTTCAGTTTTAGATAGCCCATTTATCAACAAAGGCTACAGTCTATACATCATCACGATACGACAAATACGAGCAGAGCAACAATAAAAAATGTTGCAAAAACGGGGAAATATACTCCTTTTTCTAGCTTTTGTTACATGTGCTGCGTAAACAGTTAAATTTACACAACAGTTATGTATGATGAAATTGTTCCTCTTCAAACGTTCCAATTAAAGTCTAAAGACAGCATATACCTATCTTTTAAGGTTGACTCACTATAACCCTTTCTATGCCAAACAATTTTTTTGTAAAATAATCGTAACTAATATTGTATAGATGATGTGTTTGTTTGTTTTAACGCTCTAATCTTTGGAAACACTGGTATGATTTAAAAAATTCTTTCAGTTTTAGATAGCCCATTTAACCAGGAAGGCTACAGACTATATTACATTACGTTGCAACAAATAGGAGTGGAGCAACAATAAAAAATGTTGCAAAAACGGGGAAAATCTACTCCTTTTTCTAGCTTTTGTTGCATGTGCTGCGTAAACGTTACACAACAATTATGTATGAGGAAATTGTTCCTCTTCAAACGTTCCAATTAAAGTCTAAAGACAGCATATACCTATCTTTTAAGGTTGACTCACTATAACCCTTTCTATGCCAAACAATTTTTTTGTAAAATAATCGTAACTAATATTGTATAGATGATGTGTTTGTTTGTTTTAACGCTCTAATCTTTGGAAACACTGGTATGATTTAAAAAATTCTTTCAGTTTTAGATAGCCCATTTAACCAGGAAGGCTACAGACTATATTACATTACGTTGCAACAAATAGGAGTGGAGCAACAATAAAAAATGTTGCAAAAACGGGGAAAATCTACTCCTTTTTCTAGCTTTTGTTGCATGTGCTGCGTAAACGTTACACAACAATTATGTATGAGGAAATTGTTCCTCTTCAAACGTTCCAATTAAAGTCTAAAGACAGCATATACCTATCTTTTAAGGTTGACTCACTATAACCCTTTCTATGCCAAACAATTTTTTTGTAAAATAATCGTAACTAATATTGTATAGATGATGTGTTTGTTTGTTTTAACGCTCTAATCTTTGGAAACACTGGTATGATTTAAAAAATTCTTTCAGTTTTAGATAGCCCATTTAACCAGGAAGGCTACAGACTATATTACATTACGTTGCAACAAATAGGAGTGGAGCAACAATAAAAAATGTTGCAAAAACGGGGAAAATCTACTCCTTTTTCTAGCTTTTGTTGCGTGTGCTGTGTAAACGGTTAAAGTAACGCGATAATCATGTATCGCGAAATTGTTCCTCTTGAAACGTTCTAACAAAAGTATAAAGAGAGTATATATCTATCTTTTAAGGTTGACTCACTATAACCCATTTTATGTGACTTATTAGTACAATAGGTAGTACAGTGATAAATAATGTATTTTTGAAACACTGTCGTATAAAACTAGCCTTTTGCACTTGACTCTTTATACGTAGGGCGTAGATATGTATGATTATATTCCAATAATAGATTAATAAAGTCATGCGCCTTGGGCGTAACAAAATTAGAATTTAAATTAACATCCATAGTACGTATGTAATAACGATAAATCAATGGCGTGCTCTCGGAGTGATTCACACAAGTGTTAGACAGACATACACATGTAATTTATACGTAACCTGAATGCAACTTTGATGAGAATCAATGTAAGAAAATATTAACTAGCTAACCTACGCAACTCCGTCTGCAAATCACAAGAGAAAAAGGTAACAAACATGAAAACATAAAACAGGTTATACTGAGTCAACCTTAAAAGATAGATATACACACTCTTAATACTTTTCATAGAATGTTTCAAGAGGAACAATATCGCCATACATGATTATGGCGTAACTTTAACCGTTTACACAGCACACGCAATTTAAGCTCTCAAAAGGACTACGTTTTCCCCGTTTTTGCAACATTTTTTATTGTTGCTCTGCTTTTATTTGTCTTATCGTAAAATAATATAGCCTGTAGCCTTTCTAAATAAATGGTCTATCTAAAATTGAAAGAATTTTTCAAATCGCTCCAGTAGTTCCTGAGATAAGAGCTTTCAAACAAACTAACACTAAACTACAATATAGTTTTTAGAATAAATTTGGTTAGCCTAGAAAAGGTTATACTGAGCCAACCTTAAAAGATAAACATATGCCATCTTAGACTTTTTTGTAGATTTTTTAAAGGAGAACAATTCTGTCGTACATAATTTTTGCGTAACTGTAACCGTTTACGTAGCGCATGCAGCGGAAGATTGCAAAAGGGATAAATTGTACCAGTTTTTGTAACATTTTTCTTAGTTACTCCCCTCTTATTGTAAGCATCATGATGTTATAAGGGTTGTAACCTTCCTCGATAAATGGACTATCTAATAATAAAAGAATTTTCAAATCAGACCAGCAGTTCTTAAGATAAGCGCGTTGAAACAAACAAACTCTTCAGCATTATCAGTCAATCTGATTCGCGCAACTCATAAGAGAGAAGGAACAAATTTGGTCAACATGAAAAATGGTATAATGGATGAGCCTTAAAAGATAGACATATGCTATCTTAGACTCTTTTGTAGAACTTTTAAAAAGCAACAAGGTGGTCATACATAGCTTTTTCGTATCTGTAATCGTTTACGTAGCGGACGTAGCAGAAGCACACAGAACGGATAAATTACTCCCGTTTTTGCAACATTTTTCATTATCAATCCGCTCTTTTTGATCATTTCGTAATATTATTTAGCCTGTAGCCTTTCTCGATAAATGGGCTACCTAAAACTAAAAGAATTTTTTAATTTGCACCAGCAGTTTCTGAGATAAGCGCGTTCATGTAAACGAATAAATACTTCTGCTATATATGTTCAAATTTGTTTAGCATAGAAATGGTTGTAGTGAATAAACCTTAAAAGATAAATATACACTGTCTTAGACTTTATTTTAGAGCTTTTCAAGACAAACAAATTTGTAATACATAAGTTTTGTGTAACTTTAACCGTTTAAGCATCTCACGCAACTGATGCTCACCATATGCATTCCCCCGTTTTTGCAACATTTTTTATTATTACACTGCTCCTATTTAACTTATTGTAATGTTATATAGCCTGTAGCCTTTATGGATAAATAGGCTATCCAGAACTAAAAGAAGTTTCCAATTCGCACTAGTAGTTCCTGAGATACACGCGTTCAAACAAACACATCCTTCTGTTTTACAACCATATGATATATCAAGTTATTATATTGTACATATAAAGTGTACAGCTGCCCACTGTTGGGAATAGGTGTACTTGATTAATAGGGAGAGAAATTTTAGAGTTAAAAACCCACCACGCTGTTTCATTGAGCTTTGATTTCATATATTTCAGAATTAAAAGCGTTGTAAGAGCCTACTTGAATAAACTGCTTTTAAATAATGTTTTATATATGAATATTCAATTGAGATTATTGTATATCTATATCTATAATATAGATATGTTTAAAACTGAAAGAATTTTCCTAATAGCGTCAGTAATTCCTGAGATATACGGGTTCAAACAAACAAACACTTCAAGTTTAGATTATTGGTATTTTTTCTACTATTATGTATAGACAAAGTCATGTAATTTGGGTATATGTTGTGTAAATTGTCACTCGATATAATGAAATCGAACCGCAGACCGCAGATGTCTTAGTTACGGAGTAATACTGTAATGACAGACGGACATGCGGTTGGGGTTTCAATGGCGCCTGCTACGAAATACCCACTGACATATTGGCACATCTCTCGTAACCTTTGCCTTCCTGTTTATTAAAAAAACAGACTGGCAGTTGTGTTTTATTTATTAAAAAAGAAACAAAATAAAAAGGACTGGGAGTTGAATTTCATTTAATAAAAAAATAGAGACTGGCAGTTGTATTTTATTCATTAAAAAATTGGAAAAAGGACTGACAATTGTGTTTTATTCATTAAAAAATTGGAAAAAGGACTGACAGTTGTGTTTTATTCATTTAAAATAATAAAAAGGCTGGCATTGTTATTTGTGGCAAAAAATTCAAAGGCTGGCGTTGTTATTTTATTTTATTTATTTCTATACTTATGTAGAATATAATTTTATTTTAAATTAAAAACACATTGCTTTATAAACTATATAAAACTAAAAATACACATTGCATAGGAGGAAAAGAAAATGATATATGACAATCTGAGTGGCGTAGGGTTCTCCGTCGACATCGTCATTAATGGCATCCATAATTTAATTTCCATACTGTGGGCGTTGGTGCAAACAAACAATTTATCAATTAACTCGGATTATTATGTTCAAACACTTAATGTTCCCGATATCCATTTACACAAACTCATTAATAATAATAGCTAGGAACGCGACAGTTTCAATAGTCGACCGCTCTGGCGGACCGTTACCCGAGAACTGGACAGTCCGCCACCGGCTCACGACACATGACCCTGTCCCACGGTGATAGACAGATGGCACCAGCGTTCCACATATTACTGCACTCCAACATATATAACTTGCATTTGTGTTTATATTATTTAAAATGAAACAAAATAAAAAAGACTGGCACTTGTATTTCAGTTACTATAAAAGACTGGCATTTGTGTTTTATTTACTAAAAACAAACTGGCAGTTGGCTATGTCCTATAAAAAAATAAAGCAGCATTGACGGTTGTTTTATTAATTTAAAAACAACACTGGCAATTGTGTTTTATTTATTAAGAAAAAAAAATTATACATCTATAAGCCGAGAGTGAGACCGACTCTTGGCATGGCGATGCGTCGCCAAGGGAAGATATAATATTTTATTTATCATTATTACACAGACGTATTCCTTACAGTGCGTTCGCGTTAAGAATGCAGTGAGTCATCATTCAATTTACAGAAACCATTCATGAATGGTAAATGTATAATTAACCTTGTAATTTGAAAAGATTTGATTGGTTAAGAAGCGGGAGCAAGGCGGGCCAATAATGATGACTCATGGCATTCTTAACGCGAACGAACTGTAGTACGTTTTTAACTAGTCACTGCCGATATTAGTACTAATTTCAATTGCTATAAACTGAAGAGCTGAATGTTTTAAAACACGCCTTTATCGTTACAAGTGCCACTAAATAAATATATCTATATTATTTTATATTTTTAATCTGTGCTAAATTTTCGCGCCAAAAATAGAACGCCATCTTGTTTATCATGTTTTTATTGTAAACAGTGTCTATCTTTAATGTTGAATAAAAGACGTAGATAATTTGTGTCTATATTTACAAATCAAAGTAATTGTAAATAAACCTTAAATCTATACGGTTAAAGGTCATTTTCTAATAACATTGTGTAAATGATACGATGTTTTTATTGCGAATGATAACACCACGTGACATTCGACACGTGACTTTCTGGAACCTCTGTGCTTCTACTCGTATGCAAATTCCGCTGCGTCTGTGTATTTATTAGCGATTAACTCAAAAACTATTGAACGGATTTCCATGAAATGTACACCAATTAAAAGAGTGATTAACGAGGAAGGTTGTGTCTATAATTTATTATACTTTTGTGTAAAAATGTTGAAAATATTACCGTAGAAATTGGAAGTGTCAGAAAAATGCCGTTTGTGAACTTTAATTGAAATCGCTGCCTAATCCAATACAAATATAACAAAACATTGTATGGTGGTATTGTAGGGAACTTATATCAAACCTTTTGCGACTGGCCTCTTCGCGTGTGCTAATAAAATAAATTCAAATAATTTCGAATAGAAAATTTCAAATTCAAATTATTCCGAAGAGAAGATTTCGACAGCCACGCGAAGAGATCAGTCGTTGCTTGTTATCCGCGCCGTCAAGTCATGTGCCGCTCATATGTGTAAATCATCTGCCAACTATAATCATTCTCCACGGCTATGCTGGAGCATCCAACCCGCACATCGCGTCGCACTCCGGTATAGCCGAACGAACGCAACGGGGCTAGTCGGAGCATCCAACCCGCACATCGCGTCGCACTCCGGTATAGCCGAACGAACGCAACGGGGCTAGTCGGAGCATCCAACCCGCACATCGCGTCGCACTCCGGTATAGCCGAACGAACGCAACGGGGCTAGTCGGAGCATCCAACCCGCACATCGCGTCGCACTCCGGCTAGCCAAAGTATTATTCCTCTTTTATAGATCTACAAAAAAGTCTTTGATAGCATATATCCATCTCTTAAGGATAAGTCACTATATCCATTTTATTTTCTTTGTCGGTCATGTACAATGCGGTATTAGGCAAATCATTTCATTTATTGCTAATAGGTTAGTGCTTGACTGTAATCTCACCTGATATGATGATACAGTCTAATAATATCAAATACTTTAATCCCAAAGTTTGTAAAGAACCTGGAAATTCCAAGCGTATAAATAACATATTACATATACATAACACAATAACACTTTACTATTATCTTTTACAAAAAAGGTGATAGAAGAGTTTTTGTTTTTTATTTACCAAAAAACAAAAACACACTGGCATTTGGGTTTTTTTTTAATAAAATAAGCCTCGCACTTGCGTTTTATTTACTAAAAATACAAGAAACACACTGGCAGAGATATTTTATTTATTAAAAACAATAATTAAAGACTGGCACTTTCGTTTTATTTACTAAAAATATAAGAAACACACTGGCAGAGGTATTTTATTTATTAAAAACAATAAAATGGACTGGCACCTACGTTTTATTTCCTAAAAAAGAAAAAGACACTGGCAGTCGTGTTTTATTCATTAAAAAAAAGGACTGGCACTTTTGTTTCATTTACTAAAAATACAAAAAACATATTGGCAGAGGTATTTTATTTATTAAAAAAAATAAAAAAAGACTGGTACTTTCGTTTCATTTACTAAGAATACAAAAAACTGACAATTTCAAAGACTGGCAATTTCAGTTTATTTCCTAAACAACAAAAAGACACTGGCAGTTGTATTTTATTCATCAAAATACATTAAAATAGACTGGCACTTTCGTTTTATTTACTAAAAAACAAAAAGAAACTGACAGTTGTGTTTTATTAATTAAAAATCAACAAAAGAAGTCTGGGACTTGCCTTAACAGGTTGGCTGCTTTTATGACTCTCTTTATAGTGGGCAGTGCCTAGTTAAAACCTACTACAGTTTGTTCGCGTTAAGAATGCAGTGAGTCATCCTTGTCATTGGCTCGCCTTGACCAATCAAATCTTTTCAAATTACAAATTCGCAGTGACCATTCATTAATTGTTTCTGTTAACTAATGATTACTCACTGCATTAGTAACGCGAACGAACTGTAAGAAATACGTCTGTTTACTTTCTAAATTAGAAAATACGAGCTGCAACAACTGACTGACTGTCTGGATGTTATTAAAAGGTCGTTGTCCTCGTATTTTTTTTATTAAAAAAATAAACATTTTTTTGACCTCTGCTTAATGTATCTGGCGCCTCACACCACCCGATAACGGCCTGTTGTTCTCGCACAATTACCGAGCTACATCATGTATGTTTGCATGTCACTTATCGCTTAATCGAAGGTCACGTGTTATCGACACATTAAACTACAGTTTTCTTTTACTAATCTTTATTTCAAACTAACCAAAAACCCTGGAATTTCCCGTGTAATTTGTTTATTTTCATACGACCATCATATATAGTAACAGTCAATCAAAAGCGCGCCATTTTGTAAAACTACCCCCCCGAAATTTCTCCCACGTGTTATCAATAAATGAAGCCAGAGTTATCTTTATTTCAAACTGACCAAAAACCCTGGAATTTCCCGTGTAATTCGTTTGTTTTCATACGACTATCATATATAGCAACAGTCAATCAAAAGGGCGCCATTTTGTAAAACTACCCCCCCGAAATTTCTCCCAAGTGTTATCAATAAATTAAACCAGAGTTTTCCTTACTAATCTTTATTTCAAACTGACCAAAAACCCTGGAATTTCCCGTGTAATTCGTTTGTTTTCATACGACTATCATATATAGCAACAGTCAATCAAAAGCGCACCATTTTATGAAACTACNAAAGTTTGCTATACTAATCTTTATTTCAAACTAACCAAAAACCCTGGAATTTCCCGTGTAATTTGTTTATTTTCATACGACCATCATATACAGTCAATCAAAAGCGCGCCATTTTGTAAAACTACCCTCCAAAATTTCTGTCGCGTAATGACAATATATTTGACTTTGACTAATATTAATTTTAAACTGGCCAAAAGCCTGTAATTACGAGACGGACTTTTTTTTACCATCTCAAAGTTTAACACATCGCAACATGACGCTACGAGGTATGACAAATAGGTAATGAGACTGATTCCATGAAACCCGTATATTTGAAAATTATTCTACAACTCTGCCATCCCCTTCAAAGTAGCCCCCTTGGGCAGCTATACAGCGATTCCAGTGCGTTTTCCATGCTTGGTAACATTTCTGGAACGCTTCGACTGGGATGTCCGCGAGTACCCTCGTCACGACTCAAAGTGGGTTCCTTTGACCACCGATTTTGTTTTAGGGAACAGAAAAAAGTCACAGGGTGATATGTCGGGTGAATAAGGTGGCTGTTGCAACACAGCGATCCCTTTAGAGGCCAAATACTGGGACACACTGTGGGCGGTGTGGCACGACGCGTTGTCGTGATGAAGGACCCAGTTACGAGCGATGTCTGGGCGCACTCTGTTGACTCGTTTTCGCAATCTTTCGAGTACTTGACAATAGTAGACTTGATTCACAGTTTTCCCTGGTGGAACGAATTCTTTGTGGACGATTCCATGGCTATCAAATTCCGCGCCTCGTCTTCCACGCTTTCACGCCCCTCCTTAAACTCTTTGTGCCATCGAAACACCTGGGCACGACTATGAACACTGTTTCGCCCAAACTGGCGCAAAATTTTATCGCAACGCGTTGATTTAGCTCATCGCGACGAGCACTACAAACACACGTCTACTCATCTTGACGCAGCAGGCGAACTAAACAAGCTAGAGCGATGGTACACATATCAATGGAGATCATTACTTAATTGTCATACCTCGTACACCAGATGCTTAAATTATTAAAAAAAATATAACATTGTATAGTTTAACTATTAGCAAATATAAAAATCATAACATTTGGTAGTCTTTCATGGAGATTTAAGTCTCCAGAGCCATTTTAGCGTCATTCAACCCTAGGGTCTTATTTTAATACGAAAGCTTTGATTGTGAATCAACACGTTGGCAACACGAGAGCGCCACGCGATATCGCGTCGAGGAAATCATTAATTATGCTAATTACCATTGAGATTCATAATTAGCGATATATTATACATGTTTTAACACTCCACTACACATGTTTGAAATACTATTAAATACCCACATATTAATATAATTGTTGTGTGCGTTTATAAGTGTCAAATCAAAGAGTAGCTTTCGCTGTTTATTCGCTTATAACTTTAAAACTGTTCAACTGATTTTGATACGGTTTTCAGTAATATATAGAGAGATTCAAAGGGAATGTTTATATATATAACACATATATATTATAGAATAGAAAATACAAGAAATTCAAACATTTGTAATGTGTTATAACTAATACATTTCTTTGTGTTTAAATCGCAAATATTTGCTAAACCTTTCGAGATAAATCAAATTAATGTACCACTGAATTGTAAATCATAAACAAATCTACAATAAAGTCTTTGACATTATATATTTATCTCTAAAAGATAACTCGCAGTGACCATTTCTATCTTTTATATATTACAAAAAATATGTGTTATTTACCAAGCTATTTTATACAATACAGTATTATTATTAAAACTATTGAATACATTACATAAATTGTATATTTAATGTAGATCAAAACTGCCTTCAACAGTGTTTCATTAATACGGATATCTTAGGAGATATCAGCGATTTACAAAACGGCGCGCGGTGTGTGACAAAGTTACAAAAGCGTAAAAAAAATGTGCGCAGGCGCAGTTCCGTTTGTTAATTACTATTTCCGACTCTAAAAACAGGTAATTCCAGGTGTATAAGTAGTATTAGTGTGCTTATCACATAAGAGTGTTGATGTAATGATATATCGTTATTACACAGTGTTGTCTGATGGTCAAATGTTAGGGGCATAAACTCTGCTCTCAGGGTTGACACTTTAACTAACTATAACTCAGTTCCCATTATGAGTTCCAACTCATCCTTTATACAGAGTAATCTTGATATAAGGAACTACGATTTGACAGTTTTATAACTCACTAGCTGATCTGTGCAACTCATTCTGCAGCTTTTAAAAATGAAAGAGATGGATCAAATTTGGGTACCATAAAAAAGGTTATAGTGAGTCAACCGTAAAAGATAGACATATGCTATCTTAAGACTTTTATTAGGAAATTTTAAGAGGAACAATTCCATCATAAATGCTGGTAGCGTATCTTTAATCGTTTACGCAGCGCACGCAACGGAAGCTCTCAAGAGGAATACTGTTCCCCCGTTTTTGCAACATTTTTCTTTGTTGTACCGTTTCTATTGATCATGACCTGGTGTTATATAGTCTGTAGCCTTCCTTGATAAATGGGCTATCCAAAACTAAAACAATTATTTAGTTCGCACTAGCAATTCCTGAGAAAAAAGCGTTCAAACAAACACAATAATATGAATTTAGATTATATTAGTACAAACTTGTTTAGCATTGAACGGTTAATAGTGAGTCAACCATAAAAGATAGACATATACTGTTTTAGGGTTTTTTATACAACTTTTAAAGACACATAATTACGTCATACATGATTGTTGCGTAACTTTAACCGTTTACGCAGCGCACGGAACGGAAGCTCTCAAAAGGGATATAATGCCCCCGTTTTTGCAACATTTTTCTTTGTTGCTCCGTTTATATTGATCATGACCTGAATGTAATATAGCCTGTGGGTTTCCTCGATAAATGGGCTATCTAAAACTGAAAGAATTTTTCAATTCGCATCAGTAGTTCCTGAGATAAACGCGTTCAAACAAACACTTCAGCTATATAAGTATAGATTATTTTTGAGCAAATTTATTTTGCAGTATTATCGTTATACTGAGTCAACTATAAGAGATAGACATATGTTGTTTTAGACTTTTTTGTTCAACTTTTAAAGGGGAACAATCCCACCATACATAATTTTCTCGTAACTTTAATCGTTTACGCAGCGCACGCAACGGAAACTCTCAAAATGGATATATTGTCCCCGTTTTTGCAACATTTTTCTATGTTGCTCTGCTGTTACTGATTGTGATGTGATGTTATATAGCCTGTAGCTTTTCTCGATAAATGAGCTATCCAAAACTAAAAGAATTTTCTAATTCACGTTAGTAGTTCCTGAGATAAACGCAAACAAATAAATTTATTCAAATTTGAATGTGTTAACCCTATGCGTGTAGTTAAGGTATATACATATGGCTTTGATTACAAGTTTAGTATTGACTCAGCTAATAAGGAGGGAGATTGCTTCTCGCGATTGTCAATATTTGTGAGTAAACCATTGTTTCTATTATATAACTAGTGACTAGCCCCGGTTTCACACGTTTTCCACGTCATAGGAAGGAATCAGCTCGATGCGTCGATATTTTTGGCGCGCGTTTGTTTTTTTTTTTTTTTTTGCGATAACTCCTAAGATATCCATTTAGTATACACTGTAAGGGATCAATATAATGTACATGAAATGCTTAATGTAATTAATATATTTAATTTTGCTGTAACTATTATTCTATCCGTCTCAACGACTTTTCAGTAACCGCATTTTACGTAGCCATTTTAGTCACCAAAATGGATGTAGTGAGTTATCCTTGACGGATAGACATATAATGTCAAATACTTTTTTGTAGATCTATAAAAGAGGAATTTATCTGTCATACATTGTTTTATTTTATCTCTAATGGATTAGGCAGTGGTTTCAATTAAAGCTCGTAAAATGACATTTGCAATAATTATCGTTATATTTCAACTAATTTACATAAAACTATGATAAATTATATAGAGAAACCTTCCTCGTAAATCGCTTTATCTATTGGTGAAAACCGCATGAAAATCCGTTCAGTAGTTTTTGAGTTTTACGAACAAACACGCGGTGGGTGACCACACTTTGCATGATGGATATCTTGGGAGTTATAGCAAAAATGACAGGCAGAATGTGTTAGCGTAATCTATTGGCGTGCAAAGTCGGGTCAGGTAGCTAGTATTTATATATAAATCCATCAGAACTAGACTGATCATAGTATTTTTTTTGGGGGCATTCCTTAACACCGAGACGAGGTTATCGAAGGTCATAGAGTACGATCTTTACGCTTATTAGCGAGTGATAATGAACGAAAATATCGAGATAAGCTAATAATAAAACGGGTTAATTTTATGCTGAAACAAAATGGCGTCTGCATTTCTTTATTAAATAAATGCAGAATGTTTCAACTTTATAAAAGAAATGTGGATAAAACTTAACCTGAACGCGACCTTTACGCCCATATTCCCGTCAAACAGAAATTGTTGGTTGTCAATGTCAAATGTCAACTTCAAATAAAAGAAAAAAAAAGTATACTTAGCATATTATATTATATAAAAATTCATTGGTATACTTTTAAAAAATATTGTGGATAAAACTTAACCTGAACGCGACCTTTACGCCCATATTCCCGTCAAACAGAAATTGTTGGTTGTCAATGTCAAATGTCATCGTCAAATAAAAGAAGAAAAAGTATTCTTACCATATTATATTACATAAAAATTAATTGGTATACTTTTTAAAAAACTATGATCAAACCTTAACCAGAACGCGACTTTTACGCCCAGATTTCCGTCAAACAGAAATTGTTGTCAATGTCAAATGTCAACTTCAAATAAAAAAGAAAAAGTATACTTAGCAACCATATTATATTAAATAAAAATTAATTGGTATACTTTTAAAAAAAATATGATCAAACCTTAACCTGAACGCGACCTTTACGCCCAGATTTCCGTCAAACGCCCATCAGAAATTTGTTGGTTGTCAATGTCAAATGTCAAATCAAATTTATTAAAAGGAAAAGTATTCTTAGCAATTCATTTTTATATAATAAAGGTCGCGTTCCGGTTTGACCATATTTTTTTTATAAAGTTGAAACAGACGCCATTTTGTTTTAACACAAAATTAACCTATTAACTTCCCCATAAAAACACGCGGGTTATTTCTTCGGGAATAGATACAATGAAATATAACTTTATATATTTGTAACACATGGATTATGTTGGCATCTGGTTTGAGGCTGAGATGTTGGTATCATTGGAGAAGAGGGGGTACAGTAGAGGTGGAAAAAAGATATAAAAAATGTGCAAAATAATTCATTGTGAGTGTTTTTACGTAGTATTTATTGTATAATTAAAAAAATAAATTCAGTCAGTGTACTATGCTATGAGTATGTCACTACTGCTTCAATATACTAATATATGAAGCAAAATTTCACTCACCTATATTTAATACAGAGTATAAAACATTACAGATACTACTATGTATTTGACACACACGTATATGCTCTTCTGTCAATCACTGACAGATGTCAAACGTCAAAAAAGTCACTGGTTGGTTAAGTTTACTTAAAATTTATGATGTTCTAAGTAACTTTGTTAATTTTTACTTTCATACGTACCTTCTCTTGGTTATAACAAACAGAACAATAGGATTTTATATATATTATGCATATATGATTAATATCTTTCCCAATATAAATTTAAAAATGTTCAAACTTGTATTTTAATGTTAAAATAAACTTTTTATTTAATTTTAATTAATAACACGTTAATTTTGTTATATAATTTCCTTTGTAACAATGTATATCCTCATTGCCTCATTGGTCTAGTGGTTAGCATGTTCGACTACAGACATGAGGTCCTGGGTTCGAGTCCCGGGTCGGGCCAGTTCGAAATCGATATTGAGTTTTCTATTAAGATTTTCTCAATATTTGCCCGAAGTTGGGAAGTTGGCGGTGTGATTCACCCCCGTGCCTCGGAGAGCACGTTAAGCCGTCGGTCCTGCGCCTGATCTCTCTCTCCGGTCGTGTCGGATTGCCGTCATGTCGGACTATGAGAGTGAAGGAATAGAGAGTGCACTTGTGTACTATGCCTGCCAATCCGCAGTGGAGCAGCGTGGTGGGTCTATGCTCTAAAAACCCTCTCTCATATGAGCGAGGAGGCCTGTGCCCAGCAGTGGGACGTTAATGGGCTGCTACTTACCTTACCTTTTAATGTATATCAATATTATTGTTAATGTAAATTTTAAAATGTAAACTGAGATAAAAACCTTTAAAAGATAAGCAATAAAAAAATTGTTCTAATTACGCACAGATAATAAACATAATAGCATTTAATGTTTCTAAATGCTTACAGATTAAAAATACATTAATCTGGCTTTATGAAGCGAAACGAAATGGAGTCTGGTCTTTTTTGTCATTAAAAAAAGTTTCAGTTCTAAAACAAATACAATAATTTTTTTTTTCTTATTTTGTATAATGTATAAGAATATTAATCATATTTTTTAAAGCAACAATGTAGATTTTTTTTTTAAATTTTTATGCAATTAAAAATCAATTCACGCACGTGCACCGCCTAATTTCTTATTACGTAGACTCCAAAACATGGATTTATTAAAGCAAGTAATAACGTAACACGTTTGCGGTTGATTGATTCGGTTTTAAGTTACGAAATGGTTACGAAAATCTTTATTTTTTTCCAATCCATTATCATTGTTACAAAACAAGATCCTCCAAAATGATTCATCAATGAATCTCACTTCCGTAGAACATTGTTAAACACAAAAAAGAGCTACACTAATCCGGAAGTAGCACATGTAAACTTTTCACTGATACAATTACAGGGACCTTACCATAATAAAATCAAATCAAATCAAATCAAAAGTATCTTTATTCAAGTAGGCATATTACAGCACTTTTGAATCGTCAAATTATATATTTTTTTTCCACACTCTGATTCTAATATACATCTGATGATGGTACTCAAGATCGGCTTAAAATACTAAAGTTACGAGGGTTCCTTCGCGCCCTGGTCCGAGAAGAACCCACAACAAACTCAGTCGGGTATTTTTTTACCATCATCATTACAATAACATATTAGTTTACTATATTTTAATTAAAATTAGAGCAATTCGTTCACTCCCAAGCGTTTCTATCGTCTAGGTAATCTTGCAACTTATAATCTTTAGAGCGTCTTGTGGGAGTTTATTATAGTAACGTATACAGTTACCTTTAAATGAGTTGTTAATCTTATGCAGCCTACTAGAATTTATAACAATATAAAAATATATTAGCAATCCAACAAATATAATAATAATCTCTAACGCTCGTAAATAAATTTATTTTGCACAGATTAAACACAAGGCAGATCATCAAAAACCCTTGCAATTACTACAGATACTAAATATAGAAAAAAATTCACAAACGCTACGAATCGCGAGAAACTTTCTAAATAATTATTTAAATAATATCCAATGCAAATTTATTTTAATTAATTTCACATGCCTTTTATTTATCGTCTGTGGCGTTTTGTGAAAAACAAAGTTATAAATTGACAATATGGCGTCCTTGACATTGCTTTAAAAATGGAATGTCAGATTGCGAGGGGTCGTTCACCTCGCTATCTTATCTAGTAGCGAGTATTATATTACACGAAATTACAGCTGTAATACACGTTATTTCTACAAAAGTACACTTGTACTTTTAATTTAATCGTATGAGTCACGTTTTAACTACTGTTTCAAGTAAATGTTTATATTATTTACTATATAACCCGAACTACAGTCTCTTTGTTAAAGGAGTAAATTGAATCAAAATAAAAACAGGTATAGTGATACAACCTTAAAAGATAGACGTATGCTATTATAGACTTTTTTTTAGAACATTTAAAGGGGAACAATTACGTCATACATGATTTTTATGTAATTATAACCATTTCCGCAGCATACTTAACAGAAGCTCACAAATGGGATGGATTTCCCTCATTTTTGCAACATTTTAAATTGTTGCTCCGCTTCTATTAGTCATAGACATATGTTGTTTCAGACTTTTTTTTAGAAAATTTAAAGGGAAACAATTCTGTAATACACGATTATTGCGAAACTGTAACCGTTTTCACAGCATACTTAAAAGAAGCTGGCAAACGGGATACATTTCGCCATTTTTGCAACATTTTTCATTGTTGCTCCGTTCGTATTAGTTCTATTGTTATGTTATATATCTTATAACCTTCCTTATTAAATGGGCTATACAAAACTGAAAGAATTTTTCAAATCGGCGCAGTAGTTTTTGAGATATGCTAGTTTAAACAGAAAAATGAACAATAATGTTAATACTATTTCATATATCGCCACTAAATAACCGCTAAATTGATCACCATTTTGGAATTTATATTTATCGCATGTATGCAATGTGACTCATGATTTTAGCTTCCTGTACTCATGAGACATATACAACTCACGCTCAAAATGTTAATAAACAATTATAAATGCAATAGCCTTGGTTATTTTATTATATACTTCCAGAAAATAACTGTAGAGTGAATCGATATTTTGTATTTATCACGTGTATGCAGTATAACACACGTTTTTATCTATTGAAACACATGAGTCATAACCGCTTCATGTCTGAAATGTTAATAAACAATTATAAATGTAATAATCTTTGTTATTTTGTTATATTTCTACAGAAACTAACCGTATAGTTAATCACCATTTTGGATTTTATATTTATCACGCTTATGCAATATTTTAGCTGTCTTAACACATGAGACACTTACAACACATGCTCACAATGATTAGCAAAATTCATTAATGTAATAATCTTAGCTAATTATAATATATTTCCAATAAACACCAGACTTGTTAATCGACATTTTGGATTTTAGATGTATGTAATATAACTCAGGTTTCCAGCTATCCAAACGCATGAAGCATATACAACTCACGCTCAAAATGATGAGAAGCTTTCTTTAGTGTAATACTTTTGGTAATTTTCTAATATATTACCACTAATATTGCCAATATCTACCCGTATCGTTGATCGATATTATGGATTTTGGATATATGTAATATGACTTACTTTAATAACTATTTATACACATGAGGCATATCCAACTTATGTCCGAAATGTTAATAAGCATAATAAATGTAAATTTTTCGATTATTTATGCATTCATCACTAACTTCTTTTTGTTACGTGTATGCAATATGACTCACGTTTTCATCCATATAAAATCATGAGGCATATAGAACTCATGCTCAAAATAATCAGAAATATACTTTAATGTAATACTCTTGCTAATTTTCTAATATACTTATTCTATAACATTTTGGCTTTTGGATGTATGCAATATGATTTACGATTTAGCTATTTAAACACATGAGGCGTATACAACTCACGCTCAAAATCGTCAGTAACATTCTTTTTTGTAATAATCTTAACTAATAATAGTATATTTCCAATAAATATCCAACTAGTTGATTGACATTTTCGAGTTTAGATGAATGCAATATGACTCACGATTTTAGCTATGTAAACACATGAGGCATATACAGCTCACGCACAAAATGATTAAAACCATTCTTTAATGTCATACTCTTGCTAATTTTCTAATATATTGCCAATAAATAACCGTAGCTACTAAATAAAGTGGATAACCATTTTGGATTTTGTATTTATGACGTATACGCAATATGACTCACGATTTTAGCTATCTATACACATGAGGCATATACAACTCACGCTCAAAATGATCATAAACATTCATTATTGTAATAATCTTAGCTAATTATATTATATTTCAATAAGTAAACGTAGAATTGATCAACATTTTGGATTTTAGACGTGTGCAATATGACTCCGATTTTAGCTATCTAAACACATGAGGCGTATACAACTCACGCTCAAAATGTTTAGAAAACAATAGGCAGTGTAAATATCACGGCTGTTTTGTAATATATCTCTTTTGATTAACCTTTTGGTCACTATCTGAGCACACAGCAGCGGCGTGGGAGTTAGGCCGTCTGGTGTTTATCATGCTGCCTGATAACTTCATATCCATTTCATGCCTATTATTATTGTATCTAAGCCGGTGTTTTCAACATATTTCTTTGTTACTGACTGGTGTACATCAGTTTATCCCGCAATTACGTCTGTGACATATAAACAAAGAGAAAAAATTCGGTCTCAACAAAAAAAGGTTATAGTGAGCAAACCTTAAAAGATAGACATATGCAATGTATGACTGACTTTTAAAACCTTTCAAAAGGAACAATTGTTTGATACATGATTTTCGCGTAACTTCAACCGTTTCCGCAGTACACTCAACGAAAGGAGTACATTTTCCCAAGTTTTGCAACATTTTTTTATAATATTTGTCCGCGATAAACTCAAAAACTACTAAACAGATTTCCATGCGGTTTTCATTAATAAATAGAGCGATTCATACGAAACGTTTCTGTATACAATTTGTCAAGCTTTTATGTAAATTAGATGAAATATAACGATAACTGTTGGAAGTGTCGGAAAAAGTCGAGCCTTGAAGCTTTCATCCAAAATAATTCCTAATCCCTTAGAGATATAACAAAACAATGTATGGTGGGATAATAGCTCGTTTCTTGATCTACAAAAAAGTCTTTAATAGTATGTATCTATCTTTCAAGGATAACTCACAACATTCAATTTTCTATAGAAACTGTCACGTACAATACGGTGATTGTAAAGGTATATACGGATACAGTATTTGTTTGAAATGAAATACGGTCGAATTTCGACCGCAATTATAAAGGATACAAAATGGTTTCTACGATAACACTATATTTATTGCTACAAGGATATCCGCTGCGTCTGCCACTGATAATCTTTGCCCCACGACACTATCTAAGGTCTAGTATCACAGTATGTCAAATAAATAATTCAAAACTACCCCCATTTTCACAGTTTTCTTTTTTAATTTATAAAGCGTAACTTTATATGGGTCGTATGCGGGCCGCAAGCCACTACTTTGCGACCTTGTGTAACAATAAAAATGGTTAAAATATTAGATAAAATGTGGCCTATATAACATTTGTGGCTAGCAATATCTGTATAGCACCTGTGGCTGGCAATATCTGCATAGCATCTGTGGCTGGTAATATCTGAATAGCATCTGTGGCTGGCAATATATGTATAGCATCTGTGGCTGGCAATATCTGTATAGCATCTATGGCTTGCAATATCGGTATAGCATTTGTGGCTTGCAATATTTGTATAGCATCTGTGGCTGGCAATATCTGTATAGCATTTCTGGCTTGCAATATCTGTATAGCATCTGTGGCTGGCAATATTTGTATAGCATCTGTGGCTGGCAATATCTGTATAGCATTTGTGGCTTGCAATATCTGTATAGCATCTGTGGCTTGCAATATCTGTATAGCATCTGTGGCTGGCAATATTTGCATAGCATCTGTGGCTGGCAATATCTGTATAGCATCTATGGCTTGCAATATCGGTATAGCATTTGTGGCTTGCAATATTTGTATAGCATCTGTGGCTGGCAATATCTGTATAGCATTTCTGGCTTGCAATATCTGTATAGCATCTGTGGCTGGCAATATTTGTATAGCATCTGTGGCTGGCAATATCTGTATAGCATTTGTGGCTTGCAATATCTGTATAGCATCTGTGGCTTGCAATATCTGTATAGCATCTGTGGCTGGCAATATTTGCATAGCATCTGTGGCTGGCAATATCTGTATAGCATCTATGGCTTGCAATATCGGTATAGCATTTGTGGCTTGCAATATTTGTATAGCATCTGTGGCTGGCAATATCTGTATAGCATTTCTGGCTTGCAATATCTGTATAGCATCTGTGGCTGGCAATATTTGTATAGCATCTGTGGCTGGCAATATCTGTATAGCATTTGTGGCTTGCAATATCTGTATAGCATCTGTGGCTTGCAATATCTGTATAGCATCTGTGGCTGGCAATATCTGTATAGCATCTGTGGCTGGCAATATCTGTATAGCATTTGTGGCTTGCAATATCTGTATAGCATCTGTGGCTTGCAATATCTGTATAGCATCTGTGGCTGGCAATATCTGTATAGCATCTGTGGCTGGCAATATCTGTATAGCATTTGTGGCTTGCAATATCTGTATAGCATCTGTGGCTTGCAATATCTGTATAGCATCTGTGGCTGGCAATATTTGCATAGCATCTGTGGCTGGCAATATCTGTATAGCATCTATGGCTTGCAATATCGGTATAGCATTTGTGGCTTGCAATATTTGTATAGCATCTGTGGCTGGCAATATCTGTATAGCATTTCTGGCTTGCAATATCTGTATAGCATCTGTGGCTGGCAATATCCGTATAGCATCTGTGGCTGGCAATATCTGTATAGCATCTGTGGCTTGCAATATCTGTATAGCATTTGTGGCTTGCAATATCTGTATAGCATCTGTGGCTAATTGTTGTTAAAAATGCGTATGCTCAACCCGACAAATGATTAACGACCTTCTTGCTATTCCGTAAAAACTATCTAATAAGTGAGAAGTCCTGGGCCCAGCAGTGGGATAAATGGGCTGCTTTCAAACACAAATACGATGTTATGTCTCTGTAAAACAAATTGCAATGTAATAGTTGTAACAATGTATCCAAACATGGTGTGATCACTTGGCGTTATGTCAGTTGATATAAATAGACGCGTTGCAATCACTGCTGCGACATTAATTGCGAGCTGTTGAGATGTTGTTACTTTTTAAACACCGATTGCAGCAGGTGTCGGCAACCTTTTTTTATAGCAGGGCCACAAATGTAATGAGGATTTTGTCGCGACTGTGAAGGAAAATAATTACAAAGTTACATCATAAATTTTAAGTAAACTCAAGCCACCAAAGTAACTTTTCCGATGTCACCTCCTAACAGTTTGTTCGCGTTAAGAATGTAGTGAGCCATCATTCTAGCCTCGCCACCCAACCAATCAAACTTCAATTGGTCACTGTGAATGTGAAAATATTTGTTTGTTTAGGGGATGGGGCTAGAATGATGACTTGCTGCATTCTAAACGCGAACATACTGTAGTGCTTTTGACAATATAAACTTTCGTAATGTAACCTTTTTAGTGCTTATGACAATAGAAACTTGTCTAATGCAACCTTTTTAATGCTTTTAACAATATAAACTTTCTAATGTAACTGCCTTGGTGCTTTTGACAATGCAAACTTTTCTAATGCAGCCTTTTTAATGCTTTTGACAATAGAAACTTTTTAACGCCTTTGAAAATAAAAAATTTCTAATGCAACCTTTTTATTGCTTTTGACAATAGAAACTTGTCTAATGCAACCTTTTTAATGCTTTTGACAATATAAACTTTTGTAATGTAACCTCCTTGGTGCTTTTGACAATGCAAACTTTCGTAATATAACCTTTTTAATGCTTTTGACAATAGAAATTTTAATGCTTTTGAAAACAAAAAAAATCTAATGCAACCTTTTTAATGCTTTTGACAATAGAAACTTTTAATGCTTTTGAATATAAACAAAATTCTAATGCAACCTATTTAAAGCTTTTGACAATAGAAACTTTTCTAACGTAACCTCCATGGGGCTTTTGACTTTATAAACTTGTCCAGTGTAACCTTTTTGATGCTTATTACGTTTAACATAACTGTCAGCGATTGACAGAAAAGTATATACACGTGTGTATGTGTGTAATATCTTTTTTTATTGATTTAATTAATTTTTATGCATAATTTCATAAAATGTCATCATTGTGCACTCCTTTATATAAACTATAAGTGATTTAACACTTCTCCGTCCGCGCCATTTTCCTACAAAGAGGTATAAAGTTTTCGCTTCACGTATTGATATATAGATAATCCGATGCCACAGAGTAGTGCATTACCCACGTATAGATAGGTCACATAATTTACTACGATCACGCGCGGACGCCGCCTCGAGTAGTGACGACGGCGTGGACAGAGTACGGCCACCATCAGCAAATAGACAGCGGGACAGTCCCGTTTCTCGGTTTTTTATTTCTAAAAAAAATACAGCTATTTATGTTCGAACTTCGAGCAAATATTGAGAAAATCTTAAATAGAAAACTCAATATTGACTTATTGACTAATTGAACGGGTACATATCACGATGGCGATTTTTAATTTTTAATTTTTAATTTTCAATTAGTCAATATGTTAATAAACCACGAAAATTTAAGTTTAAAATCAATATTGACTTTTGAATTGGCCCGACTCGGGACTCGAACTCAGGACCTCATGCCTGCAGTCGAACATGCTAACCACTATACCAATGAGGCTATTTATGTATTAACACTTAATTTAACTAAATTTTTATTTACATCTTGATTTTGATTGTGTAATTTTTATTTTACTAAGTTATAAATGTTGTATACACCTGTAAAAGGAGCATTGTGCTGGTCTCATACTTATATTAATATTCATATTGTTAATGTTGTCATAACGGTCTGTTGGTGTGTCTATGATAATTTTTATTTTTTTTTTAAGAAAAATGTTTCGAGTGACGGTTATTAAAATTTTTAATAAATTTATCAAAACATATAAAGATATAATTAACCGCCAACCCGCAGTGGAGCAGCGTGGTGGATCTATAGTATAAAACCCTTCCTCCTATAAGTAAGGAGGCCTGTGCCCAGCAGTGGGACGTTAATGGGCTGCTACTTACATTTATAAGGGAATATGAATATGTAAAAAACTTTTTAAAATACTAATTATCATTTCATGTTTACCGTATTCAGCGATATCGTTTTAAAGTGATAAGACCGCTTTTTGTACGCTACTAATTAAGTTCAAGCTTCCTTTTAGTGTCTGGTGTTGTTGTATTAAATATTAAAATAAAACAGAGGGCGATTTAATCGCTATATAGCGATCTCTGCCAGACAATCAGATAACCTGAACCTGACTTAATTGTGATCATAACAAATGGCAAGTGATAATACATTCTGAGATGGAAGCGTGGTAATCTGGTAAGAAGCAATTTACATTCTGTGGTTTCTACATAGCATCGTATCGTAACACAAATTTCTTTGCTTGGCGGTGCGTCTTTGCGACCGTTTTTGCTAATGTAGATACGCTCGCTTAGGCCGATCGCGCCTCTCTATCGCTTATACGGCAGAATATAAACTGTGTTCTAAATTCTCACAGAGATGTGACTTCTACCGGCAGACGTTGTAAAATCGGTCACGTTTCTCCATGAGAATAGGATAATTCTAAAAAAAGCTAAACATATTTTGATGACAATCACGTAATGTATTCATCTACCAAAGGTTGTTTTTCATTTGATATAATTAACATGAGGCGAAGCCCCATTGGTAAAATTTAACAAGCGTAAAATAATTAACAGTAATTAATGCTAATTAGAGAAATCACTCCAGTAAACAACTTATAACAGTGTCATGGCTGACAGTAATCAAACTAATTTATTAAGGTAGAGGTCGCATTACCTATAATATGTAATTCTGCATTGATAACAGTTATTATTTGTGCTCCATTTAATGTCTCAGTTAATTATTATAAACGTGTCAATGAACTGACGGTTAATTAGATAGGACAGAGGTTACCAAACTTTACGTTACAGTTACAGAATTATTCAAGCTATCAAAATTGGACCCATCCTCAATTGTATTAGGAAAAATATGTTTTCAGGTAAGTAAAAAGTTTGTAGCAGCCCAATAATGTACCATTCCGGGTACAGGCTTCCTCGGTCATAGGAGAGAGGGTTTTTAGAGCATAGATCCACCATGCTGCTCTACTGCGGCTTGGCAGACAAGCATTTCTTAAGTTGAAAATATTAATAATGTTATAACATAGGTATCTAAATGAAATGTACCCTAAAGTCTAATAAATGTGTTACTATTTAGCTATAATATATAGGATTTTAGAGCTTAAACCCACTACATAGCACAAATTTCGAGTTGACGTATAAAAATAAACACCTTTCCTTTGTATCAAAATATAACATTTTTGAGTAAAGACTCAAAAATATATAGAGGATATGTGTGAATTTATTTTCATTTGATATTTTATAAATGAAAACTAGGTTTATTATTTCATGTTATATCTCAAAAAGAAGATGAGTAGGCAACTTTTGAAACCCCTGCACTGAATAAATAGTCAGCTTTATGATTACATATTATAGGTATAACTTAACATAAATAATTCTAGTATACATTGGGCGGTCTTATCGGTACTTAACGATTTTTCAAACAAACCAACTTATAGGATGACCGTCAAAGAGAGGAGAGAGAAGATGCGATGTGTCTAAATAAAAATACAAACATATAAGCTATACTTATAAATATATTTCAAAATGGGATCTATAAAGGCTTTTTTGGGAACCTCTGCCCTAAAATAATTAGCTGAAGATATTATTATATCATTCACCTAGTACGTGATAGTGCAATGAAAGATTATCAATGTAGTTTTCCATTAGGTTTAACAATTAACCTTATAACCTTATGAATCCATTTAAAGACATATTGCATGAGATAATAAAAACATTTTATAGGTCAATATGTAAATATAGATGCGGATGTAGATTTATCAGTGGGAGTGTCTGTGGGATTGGTTTATATTAGATAAATCCTTAGGGTTAATATATTAAGAGGTACGTGGCAACCCATTAACGTCCCACAACTGGGCACAGGCCTCTTCATTCGTAGGAGGTACTAACTGACGTCCTTTATCTATAAAAAAAAAAACCATATATTTATATATATAATAGACATGGTACCGAGTTTCATATATTTTAATTACGTTATTTTATTTCATTCTAAGTTATATATATAAAACCTTGAGAAAAAAATATTTGAACATATTTTTTGATATTGTAACACTGTTATAATGTTTTGAAACCATATCACTAACACACGACGATTTAACTTGGCTTTATAAGCAAAACACTCAAAAAGTAGGTTCACAAACATATCTATAGTATTATTGTAATATTGTTCTGTATAACTACACACGGAGTTATTAATGCAATAAAGTAATATTCATAAACCATATCTAAAAGTGCAATCAGGAAGACAGACTCGCCTTGACACAGTTAAATGTTTCGCGGAGTCAATAAACTTTATCCGGAAATTTTCTTTAAAAATTTATGCTACTCTAACATATTAATGCGCGAGCGTCGCCTGCGCATGTATAAAAACTGACGACGCGTTCGCAACCGTTTAGTTCAACGCCGGCCGCGGCATTATACACACGTGATTTTTTTGCAGTCGCGATGTGCGCCGCTATAGACATGCTCGCCTCCGAGCAGATGTTCTACGGCCGAAGCCCCCCAGCAGGCTTCCTGACAGACTACACCCCACAAGTGAGAAGACCAACGAAACTGACATCCAGAGGTTTCTCCGCGCCGTGTCTCTCTCTCCTAAAACCCGTCCAACTAACCCTCAAAGCAGCCCCAAGATCCTGCATCAGACTATCAACGGATAAAAAGAAGAAACGTGTGGTCTTCGCTGATGATAGAGGCTATGCCTTGGAGCAGATCAAGTTTATGACAGAACCTTCACACGTACCGCCATATTGGGCATTAAAAATCGTTGCAAGTCCACCTTTAGAGAGGAAACAACCCCCAAAACCTGTCGTGGATATCTGGGAGCAAAGGTTCCCCCAACCTGCATCAGATTATTTAGAATTCCGTAGAAGAATCACAGAGGAATACGTCTCTTTAGAGAATGTTATAGTGAAACAGAACGAGTGCGCTGTAGACGGTACGGTTAAGGTTAAGAATTTGGATTTTTGGAAGGAGGTCTTCATCAGAACCACTTCTGATGGATGGAGGACACAAGAGGACACGTATTGTGCATTTGTCGAGTCAGGACCGGTTAACCAAGCCGGAGTTTCCTGTTATGATACCTTCGCTTTTCGACTACAGCTTCCAATACATTCTAGAAGGTTGGATTTCTGTGTGTGTTTCCGGTGCAAAGGGGACGAGTTTTGGGATAATAGAAACGGTGAAAATTACACTATTGAGAAGTCCTCTGTTAGGAAATCACCTGCTATCTCGTGTGCTAGGATTAACAATGGAAATTCGTGGACAAATAGGGCCATCAACGATGGAAGTACCCCGTACTGGTGAAAGTGTTTATATACAATTGGTGTACGTTGCTGGCGAATGCCATTCTGTGATCTAGTGCCATATTGTGAGGATTTAACAGGATTGTCTTGATATTTGTGAGTATATTTTAATATTAGCCGAGTATTATTACAGAAGCTATTCCATTTAATTAAAATTAAACATATAGAAACTCATTAACTAAAACCTTTGTAGGTAGGTAGGCGTAACAAAAAAGGATATATGGTCGTGTCATAAATGAATTCAAGAAAATACTGTGGATGCGTTGCTTTTTCGGTAGAAGCATTTTGCAAGCAAAGTAAAATATCTGTTTGAAAAACTGTTAAATGAGACAAATATTATAAATAAGCATATAAAAACCATTTCAAAAAATAACCTCAAAACTTTGTGTGAATATAAAAATTAAATACATCGAATTCAATAAATGATTGTTTATTATCAAATTTAAGTGTTCATTCCTTTATAATATTTGTCAAGATTAAACAAGATTAATTATAATATATATTTAAATTGATAATATTAAACGGAAAATCGTATTTTTAACCGACTTCCAAAAGGGAGGAGGTTATCAATTCGTTTGTATTTTTTTTCGTATGCATCTTTTAACATTTTTTCTACATATTTTTATGAGTGAAACGCGGCAAAGGCAAAAAAACCCTTTGCCGTGTAATATTATCAAGATTTTAGCATTTTAGAAAAAAATATATCGTATATATTAAATTATAGCTGTAATATTATTTAATTAAATTGATAACATTAAATGGTAATATATTTTAAATAACCTTTGCCGCGAGTCAAGGGATTTAAATTAAAAAAACTAAGTATTTAAAAAAGCTAAATAAGAAGTCTTAAAATAATTTAACATATCGGATTTATAAAATTGTATGCGTAATATTTGATTAAATTAATAATAATATATTTATACTTAATGATTCGTTTTTTTATGACAGGAATAAACCGGTGTAACTTTGCCTGGTGGCGTAAGATTAAAAAAAATAATAAGATACTTAGAGCCGCCATGTTTTTTTTAAACTTTCATAAGTTTGTTTATTATGACTTTTTACATTTCTAGTTTATTTCTTTAAGTATGAAATGATAACAAATATTTAACGCACTTTTTTACCTTATTCGTTATATCTATTGAATGATTCACATTCCAGTTAACGATAATACAAATACAAACAGATTTGTTGAAGATAATTTTTTTTGAGTCATATCGAAATACTTGGAAATAAAATGTATCCATCGACATAACGTCTATATTACAAAGTGGTAAGTAATCACTTTGCTAATAGAAGTCCCGGGTTCGATGACTAGTAGAAGAGATATAATACAATTTTATATTTCTATACAATATTAAGGTTTAAGTGAGCGATGGTCTCTAGAACTTTACAGAAATCTACGTCAGGCAAAGATATTTTAATTAGTTTGCAAAATTCTGTTTAAACTTAATTAAAACGCGGATTCTCCGTGTATATCATATATCATATATATTAGTCGAACGAAGCAAAATTCTTTGCAATATTCCGTCAATAGAAAGGTATTTCTACCTACTCATTATTATGACGTGAAAAGTAAACTTTGATAGCGGATTTGGATGTCCTAGTTTAATATAATCGTATGATATATAGGTATTTACTATGCTGAAATTCATCACATGCAAACAAATCTGAACTACTTTGCAATATTCCATAGATAGAGAAAAACACAGGATATGAGTGCCCCAGTGTAATCTAAGCATATGATACTGAGATAGTTACTTTGCTAAAATCCATCACATGCTAAGAAATCTGAATTATTTTACAATATTCAGCGGATAGAGAGAATACTGTTTATATGGATGGCCCGTTTTAATCTAAGTGTATAAACACGGATATATACTTTGCTAAAATCCATCACATGCTAAGAAATCTGAATTATTTTACACTATTCAGAGGATAGAGAGAATAGTTTATATGGATGCCCCGTTTTAATCTAAGTGTATAAACACGGATATATACTTTGCTGAAATCCATCACATGCAAAGAAATGCAAATTACTTTGCAGTATTCCTTGGATACAAAGAAGACAGGGGATATGGATGCTCCAGTTTAATCTAAGCGTATGATGCCTGGGTATTTACTTTGCTGAAATCCATGACATGCAAAGAAATCCAAATTACTTTGCAATATTCAGCTGATAGAGAGAATTCGCTTTTGAATACTCTTATTTAAGAATGTGTCATGTATACATGACTTCAGTGCTGTTTTGCAATAATCCATGACTTGCAAAGACATTTACTTTGCTCACGTGTGAATTTGCTTTATGCTGTCTCCTTCTGAGGATATTCTGGTTAATATAAAGTGTATTTTTTATAAATGGAATATTGCAAAGTTTTATTCTTTTATATTTATGATAGCTTCTGTAATAAAGCTCGTGTATAGACTGTTATAGGTAAATGTTATATTTTTGTAGTACCTGTAGCTAGTCTTTGATATTAGACTGATTTCTACTATTAACTTTAAAAATGTATATTTGTTTGTTTGTCAAGAATTTTCTACAATAAATATTGCTGGAATTAAAAACAAACCTCATAATTTGCTGATTTAATGCAATAGGGATATTTTCAAAGTTATTTGTCTGATGATTTCAGAGTGAGATGATGATGATGATATAAATAAAATAAGAATGTCTCTATTTCACTTTAAAATTCTGCATTCGTATGTGAGTGTGTATGTATAAGTGTGAGAGTGTAACATGAGTGTTTACATATAGGTTTAAATGAATTTGTACATATAGGTATATTTAGTTTTTCTCGCTGGGAAATGCATTTACACAAAGTCATACCTTCAACCAGGAGTATGGGACTCTGCAGAACAGTATACTCACTAAAACCTGAACACTGAACAGTGTACCAGAGGTTCAGTGGGGACATTGCGCTCTGGGACTAAAAAGGCACATCTCCTGGCTCCTATGGATATAGATGAGAAGACATTCTCTCAAGATGTTGTCCACCACTTTCACTGCTGCGCATATAGACTGTGCTCATCAGCGAGAGTTCACTGGCAAATAGAGACATCAGGGGGTGTCATTAAGGCCCCCAACCCGGGAATTCTGCCACAGTATATTGAGACATATAGGTATATGTGAGTGTGTATATATAGATCTGTTTCTTTGTTGTGAGTGTAACCGTATATGTAAATGTGGATATAAGTGAGTGTATTCATAGAAGTATAAATGAGTGTGTATGTATAGGTTTAAATGAATTTGTACATATAGGTATATTTATTTTTTCTTGCTGGGAAATGCATTTACACACCCTATGGGACTCTGCAGAACAGAATACTCACTAAAACCCAGCGGGATCGTCAGTGTACCAGAAGTTCAGTGGGGACATTGCGCTCTGGGACTAAAAAGGCATATCTCCTGGCTCCCAGTCTCCTATGGATATAGATGAGAACTGTGCTCATCAGCGAGAGCTCACTGCCATATAGAGACATCAGGGGGAGTCATTAAGGCCTCCAACCCGGGGATTCTGCCACAGTATATTGAGACATATCGATATGTGAGTGTGTATATATAGATCTGTTTGTTGTGAGTGTATCCGTACATGTGTATGTGTGTGTCTGAGTGTGTATATGGATGTGTGTACTGTGTATGGATTAGTGTCTGTATTTAACAATACATATTTGAACTGGGCATTGGCAAATTTTGCCCAGCATTGGGATTAAATAGGCGTACAGTTTTTGCAATTTCTTCATTAATGTGTTGCATAAAGCTGTAAAATAAGATGATAAAATCGTCACGTCTTCTGTTTTAAATGTAAAGATTATTATCACTACTCAGTGTTATCTGATTGTAGGTATGTTTTAATGAAAGGAAGGTTTTATTAACTAGCAATATCCCCTGGTGTTTATCATTGCGTTATTTATGTGATATCTCCTAAGATATCCATTTAAATTATATAGTGTTATATATCATTTTAAAGGACATTAAATGCTTTATATTACTAGTTTATTTAAGTTGAGAATAATTATTAATATAACCGTTTAAATAGCTTTACAATTACCAAATATAACCCGACCATATTTGAAGATAAAGTTGTATGTAGCGAGTTATCCTTTGAAGATAGATGTGTGGTATTGAAGACTTTTTTGTTGATTAATAAAGGAGTAATTATTCTTTAATACATCGTTTTGTTATATCTTTTAAGGATTAGGAATAATTTTCTATTATAATTTATATGTTAATTGATATTTAGATACTTCCAATTTTATTTATATTTCAATTAATTTATATAAAACCTTAACCAAATCTTATACAGAAACATTTATAGTGAATCAGTCTATCTATTAGTGAAAACCGTGTTTAAATCGGTTTAGTGATTTTTGAATTAATCGCGAACAAACACGAGGACGTTTTATATATAGATACACGTGCATCAGTCGTGTCTGCATACGATTAAATACATTATCGTATATCATTGCAGTGTTCCTGTTTGCAAGATTTATATATAGATTGCAATTATGTCTTTATCTCGTCTCAAGGATAGCTGTCTCGTATTAAAATATATGTTATTTATAATTTTTCCACATATAAATATATTTAAAATCATATTATAAAGCTAAAAAGTTGTTTGTTTGTTTGAGCACACATATCTCGGGAACTGGTGGTCCGATTTGAGAAATCATTTCAGTTTTATATAGCTTATTTATCGAAGAAGGTTTCATGTTAAAATCATCACGCTAAGACCAACAGAAGCAGAGCTACGAAGAAAAATATTACAAAAACGGGGGGAATTAATCTTTTTTGTGAGCTTCCGTTGCGTTTGCTACTTAAACGGTTAGAGTGATTAAAAAATTATGTATGACAGAATTGTTCCCCTATAAAAGATCTATAAAAAGTATAAGACTTCATCAGTCTATCTTTTATGGTTGGCTCACTATAACCTTATGTTTATTTAAATGCGCATATTTCTGGAACTACTGGTCCGATTTTAGAAATACCTTCAATTTTAGATTGTTTATTTATCGAACAAGGTTTCATGTTAAAATCATCTCGCTAAGACCAACAGAAGCATAGCTACGAAGAAAAATATTACAAAAATGGGGGAGATTAATCAGTTTTGTGAGCTTCCGTTGCGTTTGCTACGTAAACGGTTAGAGTGACTAAAAAATCATGTATGACAGAATTGTTACTCTATAAAATATCTATAAAAAAGTCTTACACAACATCCGTCTATCTTTTACGGTTAACTCACTATAACCTTTTTATTTAGTCTTTCTGTCTGTTACTATTTATCTCTGTAACTGTATAGATTTTGATGGGGCTTTCACTAGAACATAGCTGATGTTATAAGGAGTGATATAGGCTACTTTTATAATGGCAAAGGTATCAGGAACTACGCGGGTGACACAACGGAAAACAGCTAAAATACAATGGCCATGGAGTTGTTCGAACGTTGGTTTATTCCACTTAATCAAGGCTTACGAGTAATACACTTCCTATTTGTCGCGAACGAAATGACTTTGATAATATATTACTTGCTTATGACCGTGTCTTCGTCTGTATATTAATAAAGCTCCAGAACTGGTATCCATTTTTTAGTTGAATTCCTTTAAAACCTATCAATTGGTTATATATTATATCTCCATTGTCACGTGAGTCTGAATCGCGAAAGAATCGCTCGATTTAAAATAATATATAAAATCCAATTTAACATTTAGACATCGTGCCTAGCCACGACCGAAGCCTCCAAGATGTTCGGACCTAACATATTTTGATATTTCATTAGTTAAAGATGACATTACTTCGCCATTATCACGTGAGTTGATGATGTAAAATTTAGTTAATGATGTTATAATCATCATCATATATGTAGATTGCCACGACCGAAGCCTCCAAGGTGTTCAGATGTTTACGTTTTTTGAGTCTTCATTAGTTAAAGATGACATTACTTCGCCATTATCATGTTAGTTTAACTAGGTATAAAGGAGTTATACGCTTTAAAAGAATATATAAAATTCAATTGTGATTATCTACAAATAGTTTTGGTACCGACCCCAAACTATTTGTAGATAATCACAATTGAATTTTAGATACAGATCTAACCTCGACCGAAGCCTCCAAGATGTTCAGACCTTAACATTTTGATATATCATTAGTTAAAGAAGACATTACTTCGCCATTATCACGTGAGTTGAGGATGTAAAATTTAATTTTAAGTAGTTATATTATCTATATTAGCCCATTGTCATGATATATTTACCGTGTTAAATTGTATCATCACTTACCATCAAGTGAGCTTACAGTGTAGGGGTAACCTGTAAACGTTATTGTCATTATATATTTCAAGTTTATAAATACGCTTTAATATATTATCGTTTGGGAGGGAACGGTTGGGTAATATAGGACAAGGTTGATTTATTTAAAAACAGGACAGAAATGTAACCGACAGTCACTAAAATCCTCAAATCTTGGACATTTTAATAAATTGACATACTTTAATACTGTAAAAAAAAAAGAAAAAGTAATAAAGTCATTGCAATTTTTTTACAACAGTGCGGAACACTTACTCGTTGCATACGGTACGTTTGTCAGTCACATCTAAAAATAAAAGTTTTTTCGAATATATCCCTAATAGTTCGAGTAATGTCGGGGGAGAGGGGGTTTTGACATTTGAAAAATCGAGTGATTGATTTCAGTTTAGGAAAATGGATTATTTTTTTATTTAAAAACATCGTGTTTGAAAATCGATATTGGTTTTACTAAATTATTTCCATAAAACATTATTTTTCATATCACTACATCAAATCTATTCGATCTATCGCATTGTAATACATCGATGTTTTCGATTTATATCGAATATACCTAAAAGTTCGAGCTCCGGTTTATAAAAGGCCAGACGTAATGTCGGGGGTGGTTGATGAAAAATCGACTGATTGTCATTTATAAGAAAATCGGTTTTACATAAAAATAATCGATTATTTTATCAAATTCCTATCTATCTATTCGATGTATCGCATTATAAACATTGATGTCTTAGACGCATCTATATACGATTGATTTTCGTTTATAAAAAAATGGAATTAAAATCGATTTATAATATACCTGGACCTGACCTAAAATCGCGTAATAAGATCGTTCTTACCATAAAAATAATCGATTATTTTTTCAAATTCCTACATCGGATTTATTTGATGTAGCGCATAATATCGATGTTTTCGATTTATATCGAATATCCCTAATAGTTCGAGCCCCGGATTATAAAAGACCAGACATCGGAAAGGGGAGGGGGTAGATAAAAATCGATTTTTTTATAAGCAAACCTATTATTTTAAATATTAAAATAGCATACAATAATGGGTTTTTGCTTTAAAAAAATCGATATACTTAATCGATTATTTAGTAGCAGCAGCAGTATCATTGTAACAATTATCTCTTTTAAAAAAATATAATCTTATAAGTATCTAATTAAATTCTATATAAAACATAATAAACGTGTAAAACCGCTTCGAAAACGAAGATAAATATGACACCTCTTATTAGCATCATTTACTCTCCATCGTGTTAGTATAGCTAAATGAAACAAAGTGACAAAACAAAATATACATTAGTAAAAAAACCAGCAATGAAACACATACGGCTACTAAATTGAATGAAAGTGCGTTGACCCGTGCGTTCAAGGACATTTAGTGTGGTCTGTTATTTTTAATCGGGTCAGGTTTAAGGTGTCCTAACACCTCTTTAAAATAATATAAAAAAGAATTTTAAAAATCGTGTTTTAATTATATTCTAAAAAAGTTATCTTTATGAGGTTTTATACTTTTTTAATTCCAGTACATAAATGTGTATAAGGCAAATGATAAAGCTCACAATGCCATGACTTAATAATTTATTTAAGTAAACATTAAAATGTTAATTAAATAATATAGTCTTATAATCTTTTAATTGAATTACTTATGTTAAAAGTAGATTTTAAGTTTATTTTTTATAATCTGTCAATGTTTCATGACACGTATTTTTTTTATTTCCAGCTTTGAAATCTTATGGTGGAAAAGGAAATCGCGCACTCTGCCATGATGACCTTTTCAAAATACTTATAAATTAACTTTTTTAATATATGATTATTAATAAAGAAAAGCTCATTTTGTAAATATAATTTATATTTTTTTCAATGATGTTTAATGCTGTGTATGTGTCATCTTTTCTTTAAGGCGTGGATTCCGAGTAATTTATTTCTATATAATCTGTAAGTTGGTACTGATTTTTGTTAAATATAATTTAATGTTTTATTTTATCATACACGATTTTGTTATGCAAAATATGTAAGTTATGATAAATAATTGAACGCCCGTGAATTTTGATTATTTTTTTATATCGTTTTTTTTTAATAGTCATAATTAAGCTATGTAATTTAATAAAGTTGAAGCGAATATAAAATTTATGATTGTAAATATGGGTAATAAACTTAAATAGATTTAAATCCAGCGAAACGACATTACCTAATTGTAATTTTTTCCCCTTTATTGGGAAGGGCAAACGTTTTTAATCGTACAGCTTCCTCATCTATTACTTATCTGTAAATAATATGAATTTATTTAAAAAAAATAATGATTTTTAATGTAAATATTACTTTTTTTTTATAAAGAAACTGGGTTGTATCTTAGTGAGCTGATTATTAATTAATAAAAGAACTGATTATTATAATAAATGTTGATTAATAGTTAGATGAAGTTTATTTTTTTAATATAATGTTAATTAATATACAGATTTAATAATAATCGTTAGGTTAATAATTGAATGATGACGGTTCCTGTCTTGTTTATGATATCTATTAAAAATTATTTACATTTTGATTTTTATTTTTTATCTGTAACCCTTTTCCTAATTCTTGAAAACTTGAATTTATATAAGTACACAAAGAATGAAACAAATTTACAAGTATTTAAAAAACAAAGAATATTTGGCAATAGGTGTGCAAAGGCGGTCTTATTGCTAAAAGTAATCCATTCCAGGCCACCTTTGGTAACAGAGTTTATTTAAAAAAAAGAGTTGCATGGTACAAATTAAGATATTTGTGAGGAGAAAAAGGAATACACAAAGAAAATTAAAAAAATTGATATATTGTAAATACAATATATATATAATAAACACGTCTATATAATATTACATACAAATCGATTTTAATTTTTTATCTGTACTTTTTTTAGTACTAAAATACGAAATTTTCACAGATTAATTAACATTTAATATTGTGAGCTCCTTCGTAAGCTCACTCTTGCGAAGACTTGCCGGTTCAGGATAAATGAAAATGCCTCCAGACTCTTCACTCCAACGCTCCGCCGTCTACTTGTCACCAGACGAGTATTTAATCACGAACTGTTGTTTTTGCAGGAATTGGCAGGAATATGGTTCGCCGAAATTGGCTATCTAATGTACGTTTTTAACGACTGACAAACTGGCACTACTGTGACAAGTAAACGACAGGGGTTATTAATTTATTGGATAAAAAGTGACTCCTATGATTGGCGTTTTATTTCTCACCAATCACAGGGATTACATTAATTACACAAACAACTTTATTTTTAGAAATGACGACATGTGTATACGCTATAGCTACAAACATTATATAATTATAAATATCGATAGACTCTAAGTTAAAGCAAAATATACTATACAAACGAACGATGTTTAACAATATCATTTAACGCATTATTTATAAATTAAAAGGGAAGTCGATTTACAAATTAAAATGAAAAGGTCGTGAACAAAATTAAAGGGAAAAAGTCGCGAACAATTATTATCTGTGCCCTTTTTGTGATAAAGTTTTGACAGATTGGTTTTTATTTATTATCTGTTTCTTTTTATTCTCGTAGACAGATGTTTTTTTTTAATCTGTACCCTATTTTTATTCTCTATGGCTAAAAGGTTTGACAGATCGATTTTTATTTATTACCTGTAACCAAGTGCCATTTTACTAACATTTATAATTATAATTATACATTAGAATTATCTATAAATATTATAAGGGCGAGGAAACTTAAATTCCGCAGTTTTATACTGAAAATGGCTTATCCGAGCTGGCAATCTTTTTTTATTATAGACACACGTACAGACAAAAAACTCTTAAAGATAATTCATTGCAATCATTTCCATTAAATTTAAAGATTTGAAGATGCAATTACAAAAAATATTCTATTTCGTTACTCTACTGCTGAGACCCCGGGACTGCCCCTCCCTCCTCCCCCCATCCTAAATACGGCCCCGCTAAGGAATATAAATGGTATATTTATTAGATAACATGTTACTGCCAGCGATTTATTAACTTTTATTTGATATACCATTCAATAGATGCTGGTTCTGAGACCATCATTGTCAGGATATAACTATGTGTAAGTACAGTAATATAAACTGAAATATAAGCGAAATAAAGGCGGTCTTAGCGATTTCTTTCAGATAACCTTGGGTTAAAAAAGCAAATAAAGGAGTTTGGCAATAAAATAAACACACAAGTATTATACAACGCTATAAAAGCCATCAGAGGTAAACCAGCTTCCATTGTTGACTGTATCATTACTTATAATCAGGTATGATTGTAGAGAAGCGGTTGTCATAAACAAAAACTACATTTTGTTCTACTCTGTGTAAGTATGATATAGATTATAAATAAAACAAGTGACCACAATAAAAGAAAATGTATTTCATTCATAAAATATAGACTTCAACGTTACACAGATAACGTATAAAATTAATTATCTATGATTGGGGGCAGTCGGAAATGTTACGGAACAGTAAACCATAGACAAATTACACATATACATATATATTAAATTTTATATTTGTAACTTATATTTATAGTTACATATTTAAATTATTTATATTTTCATATATACAATATTACTTTTTGGTGTCTACAAATACAGATGCAGAACAAAATAAAAAATAGATTTCATATAACATATCTATGGATATATATATTGTTTTTATAATTGAAATTAAGTTGAGTTTATATTGGGTTCTTCTCAAAGAGCGCAAAGGAATCCTTGTAATTTGAGATTTTATATTGCTTACTATCAAAATCAATCAATCAATAGAATTGGTAAAATATATATAAAATAGAGACGTAGAACAAAATGGCGGCAGTAGGCGCGTTAACAGATAATAAAAATTATTGGAAAATATTATAATAAAAAATAACTTTCACTAAATAACATTGCTATAAAACAATTTGAAATATATTTGGAATTACACATTTCTACAATAAATTATGTAGTAATTGAAATAGATATAAATTTTATTACAGGGAGGCATCGCATCTTTTTCGTATTAAAAAGAAATGTATACTGTTTAGATTCGCGCTTTTTATTATTAAAAAAAAGTAACAACTAATTCTACATTTTAGCTCCTTTTAAAATGCTAACTGAGGATCTAAAACTATAATTATTGCTATTAAGAAACATCTAAGTTGTAATTTTTTGAATTATTATCATTAATAAAAATATCGGAGTCCAATGCAGTAACAAAACAGATGACAATATGAAAAAAATGTTTTTAATATACTCTTATTTACAATATGGTATTGAAACAGTATTCTATTGTCGTTTTAGTTTTTTTATAAATAAATTTATTATATACAAATTACTTTGATAAACATTTAAAATTTGTAAAAAAGTAAGTTACCATAGATAAGATTTGTTCGACATAGATGAGACATAGATTAAAAATAATTTTAATATACTTACTAAGTATTTTCAAAAGGATAGTATAAAATCTCGTGTAGACAATAGATTTAATTTACTAAATATAAATTCAACTCGCGATAAATGTGTTTTCATTTTATGTAATTAATTAAGAACACTAATTTATTTTAATCTATACACCTAAATCTATGAGTAATATAAAAATCTCACTATTCTCCCTCGAATCGAGAGTTAATTAAGCAATAGATAATCTTATTTAATCTGTGTGTTGTCATAGAGTATATTTCATTTGACAGATAAAAATTTATTTTACGTATTTTATTTATTTAATAAAGTTAATGGGTTGTATCGTTATAATAAATTATTTATTGTATTATAAAAATATTTATATGTGAACTTTTTTTAGGTATAGCAACATTATATTTATGATACTAGCGAACGCAGCCGTTATTAGGAATTAAATATGGCGTACTTAATAAATTGATTCAATCCGTTTATAAATAAAATATTAATAAATAAATCTCAATATTCTCCCTCGGAACGAGAGTTTATTAAGCATTAGATAATATAATCCTATTTTATCTGTATGTTGTCATAGAATATATATTTAACTTGACAGCTAAAAATTTTATTTATTTTAATATAATTTTAATCGGTTTCTTGTTATTAAATAAAATATTTGTAGTTTTACAAAAATACTTACGTTAAAATATATGTGAACTTTTTTTTGTTATAGCAAGATTATATTTAAGATGGCAGCGAACGCAGCTATTAGGAATTAAAGATGGCGAATTATAATCTGCTGTTAAATAAAACCTCATTCGATTGACTTAAAGTACATTTTTATATAACAAAATACCAATAACAGTAACTGATATTTTATAACAGTAATAGCTTTTCTTGTCATTTTAAAATGTACTTTAATTCAATGTCCGAAAAGTTTAATTTTCTTTGCAACAAACCTTTTTATAGAGAATTAAATAGTACAATGCAACCTCAATATAACAACACAGTTGTTATAACATGTAATTTGTAAAGAGGTTTTATTATATACAAAATTTGAAGGGTTTTTTTTCAAGCTTGGGTTGGTGAGGTAGGAATGCAGTTGCCTCCTTTAGGTTAACATTTTGTTGAAGGAGGTGATGGAGAGAGAAAGGAGAAGTGCTGCTGATGCCCCCACCCCTTCGAAGGAGGAAGCAGGTTTGAGAGAAAGGAAAAGTGCCCCACCCTTTCGAAGGAAGAAGCAGGTTTGGCATTGGAAGTGTCAGGGTGCACAAGGGAGCCTCTGACACCTCCAGTTCAGGTTGATGAGGGTTTTAGTGGATATTCTGGTTAAATTCTCGTGGCAGGGTTGCGTAAAAGCATTTTCCACTGGAAACATCTAGAAATTTTGCAACTGGATCTTAGACTATACGTATAAAGGTTATATCAAGGTCACACTGTATATTCTAACTGTATGGGTTTTCTCAGATTTTAGAATACGTTATTCTATTCTAATGATAGTTTTGATATGTCATAGAGTTAGACATATAAATATGTATGTCTGTATGTCACTGAATAACTCCGTAACAGTTGAATCGATTCTGTTTAATGGATTTCAAAAAGGTTGAGATTGATCATTGGATCTGCTTACTAACAGATTTTGTCATATTCCCACGGGATTGGAAACTACGCCGTGTCATGTTTCGGGAACAGGAAATTCCAAGCGTTTTCTACGTAAATATCTAGTGAAGACTAATCATTAAAATATATAAAAGAGGCGTCTGTTTTGTGTCATCTCGCAAATTAGTTTGGGTAACGGAAAATTCCAAGCGTTCGATTAAATCCAGACACAATTTTGATATCTCACGCGCGTAGTTACCAATCTCGCGGGAATATGAAAAACCAGTCAACTGAATTTCAAGACAATTGCTTATAGCTTAGTAGTGAGTGAGTTAGTCAGTTTAATAGTGTGAAACCATCTTATTGCCTTTCCAACGGGCGTGGTTTCGGGTTCAGCAGATGGATGGTTTCACACGAAGCAACAGACATACAGACAAACAGTTATATTATATAAGGACACAGAAAAATCCATAACACTCCATATTATGTTGTCAAAAACTCGTTTAAAAATGACGCTGACACCAAAATGTATTGCTGTCATTTGATTTATATAATATATTCTTGTGTCAGAAAGTCGTTAATAATGACGCCGACACCAAAATATGTCATTATGCCCTTTCATTTAATTTAAATTAATATTTTCTTGTGTCAAAAACTCGTTAAAAAAGAGGTTGAGGTCAAAATGAGTCGTCATATCATTTAATTTAATTAACATTCATATATTCTTGCGTCAGAAAGTCGTTAAAAATTACACTGACACCAAAATATATCTGTATCTCTTTTGAATTAATTACAATTTATATTTTCTTGTGTCAAAAACTCGTTAAAAATAACGTGACACCAAAAGTTATCGTGATGTCATTTGATTTAATTAACATTCCTGTCAAAAACTCGTTAAAAGTTACTCTGTGAAACCAAAATATATCAATGTGTTATTTGATTTAATTAGCATTCATATTTTTGTGTCAGAAAGTCGTTAAGTTACGCTGTGAGACCAAAATATATCGTTATATCATTTGATGTAATTAAAATTAACATTTAACGTGTCAGAAAGTCGTTAAAATGACACCGATACCAAAATATGTCGTTGTGTCATTTGATGTAATTGAAATTCATATTTTTGTGTCCAAAAATCCTTTAAAATGATACTGACGCCAAAATGTATCGGTATGTCATTTGATTTATATAACATTCATATATTCTTGTGTCAGACAGTCATTAAAATGACGCTGACACCAAAATACATCGTTATTTTATATCATTTAATTAAAATTCATATTCTCTTGTGTCAAAAAGGCGTTACAAATGTCACTGACACCAAAATATCTTGTCATTAAATATTTTGTTTAATTTTCAATGACTCTGTTGTGTCACTATTCTTCTAAACCTTCGCTACAGTAAGAAGATTGGTTACGTTTTATTCTTTAGAATTAGTACAGCCATCTTCATCAGCATCTATATCCTTCTCTGCTTTATCATAATCTTCTAATATGTCTTCTACATCATCTAGACTTGCTTGACCATGTCTATGTTCTGTGACGTCACTTCTATGTACTTCTGCGGTCACTTCTTTGGGACTCTTCACTCCATTCTCTTCTACAGTCTCATCTATAATCTCCAATCGTGACCTTGAGAAGAATCTGTGGAGAGATTCCAACTTGTCCAGAGCTCGTTCACTTCTCTCTGAACTCGAGGTTAATGTGGTGTCTTCTGTCATGCAAGCCGAGTCGATTCGTCTACACATTTCTGAAATCGACTCCGATATTTCGCTAGTCGAAGTCGATTTGTCAAATTTGAGGACTTTAGGCTTGATTATCATGCTTTGTGGTAAATCTGGTATATTCCTCAAGTCTACTAGACTAACGGACTTAAGACTTGGACTCAAGTCGAATTCTCGACTGTATTCTTCTGTTGAAGGTCCAGAACTGTCCTCAAATTGATAGTTCTGGATCTTATCTTCTATGTATTTTATTAGTTCTTCAGCACAGTCTCGTATTTGGTTCATATTGTCTATACCTCTAGAAGATGGTTCAGGTTCATCTTCTTCTATTATATCTGATAATTCTACGCTGAATGGTTGTCCTTGGCTGTACTGTATTAGAGGGGGTTTTGTATAAGTGTTGAAGTTCTCCATGTCTTCTTGCTCGCTCATGGTATCATCAAACATCATATTCAGCTCGCAGACACGGAGAATGGCTTCTTCAAAAATACCCTCCAAATCAGATTTAACATAACTCAGATCTATAACCGTTTCAGATACTCTTCTCCCTCTTTCTACTTCTTCACCTCTATCTATAACCGTGTCTTGAGTGTGAGTTAATGTAGAATCTGATTTGGTTTTACTAATATCGCTTATGGTTTCAAATTTACTGATTGTCATGTCAGATTTGGATTTTTCTGATAGGGATGGTGTTACAGATAGAGATTTGACAGTCTCCTTCTCTTTCCCGCTGTAATCTTCCATGTATTTAAGGAGCATCTCCACTAATGTCTCGTTTCCATCATCGCCTGGTGTTTCATCTATAAATGATAGGTTTTTAACATTAACATTGGACTCTGATAAGCTGATGCCTTTAGCGTTAATTTCTATCATAGGGTTCTCTAGTTTCCTGTCATCTGTCCCAAAGAGGAACTCCATTAGAGTAATCTTCTTCTCTTCTTTATTGTCGTCTTCCACACAACCTGTTGTTGCTAAAAACTCTATCAGAGTCTCCATCTTTTGCTCGAGTTCTGTGTTCATTTTTGTTGGAATTCCTACTTCTTCAGGACTTGGTTCGCTTTTGAAGCAACTACCTCCGCTGTTTTTTCTTTCTTCCTTTTGGCTTTTGACTATTGTGAAGAAGAAGTCTATTAGGTTTGCTATACGCCGTTCTGTGCCGTCTTCTTCGTCTGAGCTTAGATCTGATTCCTCTTTGACAAGTGGGCATCTTTTCTCTTCGAATCTTTTAGAGAAAACCGTATCCTGGACAACTTGGAGTAGATCCTTGGCTAGTTTCACTGGTGATTTGCTGTCGACTTGTTCGTATGAGGTGGTCGCTGGTGCTGAACGTCTTCTTTCTCTGTCAATGCGGAAGAAGTCCCATAGAGATCCCAATTCTGAGGAGAGAGAGGCTCTATGGTTCGCCAAACTCGTACCGAGTCGGCGGAAGACCTGGAAAAAGCATATTATCTTTTATATTTTTATATTAGCTTAAGAAAATGATAGCAGTAACAGTCTAATAGCTTTACGCGTGGAATTTCCCTTTTGAATAACGTGACCTTGATCAAGGTCGTGGGTTTTTTTTACTAAGTCCTTAATCTAACTAGCTGTTCCTTGTGGGTTAACTGCGTAATTCTGAATGCTTTATAGCATTTACTTTATTGGCTATCTACCAGTGAGAGTTACGTCAAAACCGGTCCAGTTTCAGATCTTCAGATACTTGAAGAGCTGCTGAAATTAGATACGGACTCTCTTATTTCATGAGCTTGAGCTTCTTGGGAGTGTCTACAAGAAATGTAAATATACCTGCCACACTCAGGATCGCCAGGCCCTGAGCTTCCGTAAGGATACTCTCTTGAAGCGAGCCACTTGCGCTGCCAAGGCTTCCGCCCCCAGAGACCCTCCAGTCTCCCCCTCGGAATGCACCTAAAACAGTTGAGTTAGTATCATGCAATTGTGTATCCTGTAACCTTCTTTCAGTAGTTGCTGAGATTAATGCGATGAAACAAACAAACTCCTTAGTTTTATATCTATATTAGCTTCAGCGACTTCCTTTCCTTAGAAGGAGCTGTTGTATGTATCAATATAACGCTTATAGTAGTAAGATCCAAGGTCAGCATGAAAAAGGTTATTGTGAGTCAACCTTATGAGATAGACATATGGTATCTTAGACTTTTTTAAAGGTCTTTTAAAGGAGAACAATTCAGTTGTACATAATTTTTGCGTAACTTTAACCGTTTACGTAGCGCACGCTGCGGAAGATGACAAAAGGTAAAATTTATATCAGTTTTTGCAACATTTTTCTATGTCACTCCGCTTCTATTGGTTGTTTCGTGATGATACATAGCCTGTAGCCTTCCTCTATAAATGGACTATCCATAAAAGAAAAAAAAATCAAATCGGACTAGTAGTTCTTGAGATAAACACCTTCAAACAAACAAAATCTTCTGCTTAATAACATTAGATTGCGTTAGAAATTCGTACAGCACAGAAAAGGTTATAGTGAGCTATCCTTAAAAGATAGACATATGCTATCTTAGATTTTTTTTTAGATCTTTTAAAGGGGAACAATTCCGTCATATATGATTTTTGCGAAACTTTAACCGTTTACGTAGCGCACGCAGCGGAAGATGACAAAAGGTAAAATTTATACTAGTTTTTGCAACATTTTTCTTTGTTGCTTCGCTCCTATTAATCTTAGCGTGGTGTTATATAGTCTGTAGCCTTTCTCGATAAATGGACTATCCAAAACTGAACGAGTTCTTTTATTCGCTCTAGTAGTTCATGAGATAATCGCGTCCAAGCGAACGAAGTCCTCAGCATCATAACATTAGCTTATATTTCGTTAGAAATTTGTATAGCACAAATAAGATTATAGTGAGCTACCCTTAAAAGATAGACATATGCTATCTTAGATTTTTTTTTAGGTATTTTAAAGGGGAACAATTCCGTGATATATGTTTTTTGCGTAGCTGCAACCGTTTACGTAGCGCACTCAGTGGAAGATGATAGAAGGGATAATATACACCAATTTTTGCAACATTTTTCTTTGTTGCCCCGCCCATATTTGATTTAGCGGGAGGATATAAGCTTGTGTCTTTCCTCGATAAATGGTCTATCTAAAACTAAAAGAATTTTTTAAATCGCACCAGTAGTTCCTGAGATAGAGACATTCAAACGAAAAAACTCCTAAGCTAATATATATAAGGTATATAAACCTACCTCCCTCGATCCAGCTCTCCTCTGAGTATAAGATCTGATGTCTTTATCAGAATGTCCTTTTGCTCGTCCTATCCCCTTCCCCAAGGGAGTGGCTGACACCCTCCTGCGTACAAGCACAAAAAAAGGCGGGCTTAAAACGAAAAAAAAAGCTTGAAACAAAACTACAAAACAAAAAATACCATATACATAACCACACGGAACGATTACTCGTTACTTGGTGAACGTTTGTCAGCTTTTAAGTACTTATATAGATTTTCGCTTCAAATTCATTCTCAATTAAACAAAACTATATTAAAAAAGTAAGTCAAAACATACATTCATATATACATTTAATAGAGTTGTTAATAAATAAAATTTTAATATAAATAAAGCAATCCCATGGAACGCTTACTCGTTACATAGCGAACGTTTGCCAGCCTTTGGCTGTTTTGAGGGCAAATTCAGTCCAGGACTATCCAAATGCAATCAATTATTAGTGCTAATAATTTGTAAACTTAGAATTGTTTGTATATCCTTTGCATGCAATGAAATACAATCAGCTGACGCTCGGGTCAACGACCACACGTGGTCGCCGCCGGTGTGCGTGTAAAGGAAATGACTTAATTGATTGAAAAAAATACATTAAATTACTTTAAAAAAATACTTTACTAAAAAATAAACCAACAATCAAACACAATCAGGTAACGCTCGGGTCAACGAGCCCACGACTAAATTGAGCGAAAGTGCGAAAAACCACCACTCTTCAACCTTAAACGCACGGGTCAACGCACTTTAACTCAATTTAGTAATTTCTTTTACACACACCGGTGGCGACCATGTCTGGTCGTTGACCCGAGCGTCATCTGATTGTGTTTCATTGCTGGTTTTATTTTTTAGTACAATAATGTATTTTTTATGAAACTATCGTTGCATTTTGCTGTACTAACATGATGGAGCGTGAATAAAACATTTTAAATTTTCTTTTATCTGTGTGTCTTATCATTAAAAGTAATAAGTATTATCGTCTGTCTTCGTTGTCGGGAGCGGTCTCTTAACACCTTGTATACAAACTGAGGATTTCATGTTCCCACTAGATAGGGAACTACGCGGGGAGCAGTTAGTAGAATTCTTACCTGCAATGCGTTGGATCGCTGTACGCTGTTTGTACTGGTGTCTTCGCTTCAGGGACTATATCGCTGGCTATAATCCCACCCAGTGGGAAACCTGTACTCCCTGGAACAATATATGGGCTATAAATACCTCACTTGTGGGCCTAGCCCTACAGATTCACTAGAATTCGAATCTTAAACCCACCATGCTGTGCAAGTATAGGTTATTGTGTGAAAGATACCTCAAAACATTCAAAGATTTTGTTATTTTGTGTTAACATATGCAGAATGCTAATTTTAAAAACGTTTGAAGTGCTCTTTGTGTGTAAAAGCACATGTAAAGTGCTTTTTGTGTGTAAATACACATGTAAGGTACAGTTTGTATATATAAGGACGTGAAAAGTGCCTTTCATATGTAAACACACGTGAAATGTGTCTTTTTTTGTATACATACATGTGTTAGGTACTCTTTGTATATAGAAGCACGTGTGAAGTGCTTTTTGTTTGTATAAGCACGTGTAAAGTGCTTTTTGTTTGTATAAGCACGTGAAAAGTGCCTTTCATGTGTAAATACTCGTGAAATGTGTTTTTTTTGTAGACATACCTGTGTAAGGTACTCTTTCTATATTGAAGCACGTGTAAAGTGCTTTTTGTTTGTATAAGCACGTGTAAAGTGCTTTTTGTTTGTATAAGCACATGTAAAGTGCTCTTTGTGTGTAAATACACGTGAAATGTGTTTTTTTTTGTATACATACATGTGTAACATACTCTTTGTGTGTAGAAGCACGTGTAAAGTGCTTTTTGTTTGTATAAGCACATGTAAAGTGCTCTTTGTGTGTAAATACTC
>JACTOM010000937.1:1842055-1873344 GCA_015832385.1 Elymnias hypermnestra
GATTATATTCGACTTTTGAATAATGGGTCGCTAATTTGCCTCGATTATATTCGACTTTTGAATAATGGGTCGCTAATTTGCCTCGATTATATTCGACTTTTGAATAATGGGTCGCTAATTTGCCTTGATTATATTCGATATTTGAATAATGGGACGTTAATTTGCCTCGATTATATTTGACTTTTGAATAATGGGTCTTTGATTTTTCTAGATTACATTCGACTTTTGAATAAAGGGTAATAGATTTGCGTCGATTATATTCGATATTTTAGTAATTGGTTGTTGATTTGATACGCATCGATATTTTAATAGACATTTTGATCTAATTCAATACTATGGTTGAAATAAAACTTGTTTATACGTTTTAACACATATTGATTCGATTTGATTACGTTTTAAATTCGTCTTGTGATCTGGCTTTAGTCAGAGCTTACTTCTATTGGATTTGATTTAATTCTATATGATTTGTTTACCTTTTAGGGTCGTCTTGGCACCTGGCCTTAGTCAACGCCTGGTAGATCACGTATGATGCTGTGGCACTCAAAGGCACCTGGAAAACATTATAATTTTACCACTTCTCACTTATTTACAAGCGTGGTGGGCTACAGCTACACTTCCAGTCAATAAAACGACTTTACTAAATGTAAAACTGATTGAGAATTGCTTTCGTTTTCGCGCGCTTTTGTACGCTACCTTATTGGAGACAAAATTGAATATAGTGAGTTATCCTTAAAAGATAAATATACATCATTGAGGACTTTTTTGTAGATCTATTAAAGGGCTATTACCCCATTATACATTATTTTGTTATATATCTGAAAAATAAGGCAGCGTTTTCAATTAAAGTTGACAAGAGACTTTTTTCAGACTCTTCCAATAGTTATCATTATATCTCAACCAAATTATTAAAAAGATTAAAAAATTGTATATAGAAACCTTCCTCGTTAATTGCTCTATCTATTAGTGAAAACCGCATTAAAATCCGTTAAGTAGTTTTTGAGATAATCGCGGATAAGTAGATGAATGCGACGGAGATCGTTGTTCAAATACCTTCAATATCGCGTAAGGTATCTCGTGGCATACATTGTGGACGCATACGAGGAAGCTGTCCGGAGGCTTTCGGGGTTCTTCTTGGGTGCTGGAGTCCTCATCTGAAGGCACTGAAAGGTCCCGGGATCTGTCTGTAGAGGCTGACCTGTTGGCAAAACCATTCCTAAAATTTAGACCGATGGTTCCAACCTTGGATTCGATTTCCGACATGACAAAGCTAAGAAACCTGAAAAGCTTTGGTAGATCCTGGAAGTTTGGGTTCCAGTATGACATCAGACATAGGATCTTTAGGACTGTTTCCTATTCACAAAGGGACAAGATCCGAAATCAGGAGTTTTAAATCCTTCTGCTTTATTTCCAATCTCCTTTATGACCTTTAACAACCCAGTTTCTGAATGCATAAATTGCTTCCTCTATGAGCTTAAAGACCATTGTAAATGAAGTTGGAACCTCGAGTTCAGAAGACACACTGGAGTTGGACTTATTTCTAACCATCTTTACAGCCTTTAAATTCAAAGTTTGAGGATCCAAGACAAGCTTCGTCCACGAGACTATCGCTGGACTTGATCTTGGGACTTCAATATCCAAAACCTAACCAGGAGATAGCTTTATTTCCAACCATCTTGTTTACAGCCTTTTAATTCCCAGTTTGAGGATTCATGACAAGCTCCGCCCACGAGCCTAAAGACCGCTGGACTTGACCTTGGGACTTCAAGATCCAAAACCAAACTAGGAGTTAGCTTTATTTCCAACCATCTTCTTTACAGCCTTTAAATTCCCAGTATTGAGGATTTATGACATGATTCTTCCAAGAGCCTAAAAACCGCTGGACTTGACCTTGGGACTTCAAGATCCAAAACCAAACCAGGAGTTAGCTTTATGTCCAACCATCTTATCATGCTTCCTCTAATTGTCCAGAGACACCTGATCTTGAACTTAGGGCTTTAAGATCCTAAATCACAGGACGTGTTCCTGCTGATTCTTCTGTTTTATTTGTAACCTCCCTCTAGCTGCCTAAAAACTGCTGGTCTTGAAGCCTAGGGTTCTAAGTCTGGAAATAGACTACTAGTTCTAGAACCTACTATTTCTTCTGTTTATTTTTAACCATCTTCTTTACGTCTTTTAACTAGAGATTATGGATTCATGGGATGATTGAGGAAGTTTAAGACTTCTAGATTTTAACTTGGGACCTCAAGATCCGAAACCATATTAGGGGTTATAGACTCTACTATTGCTTCTGTTTTATTGCTAACTATCTTCGTTATGAAGACCAAGGTTGCGACCAAGGTTAAGACCAAGGTATATGCTACTGGATTTTAACTTAGGACCTTCTTTTTTTCTAGAGGTAGCTAGACCTTCAGGTCTATATCTAGGTTGCTGAAAACCTGTTTCTAGAGGGAGCTGGATGAAGATTATTCCACAATGATATGGACTGGAACATGGGAACTTAAGATGAACATCTTGGGTTATCTATAGTTAAACTTACCTAATGCTTGTCAACCAGGCTCTACTGCTGGGATCATCTCCAACCCTCTTCAGCAGCAATCTGGCACCAGGTCTAGAGGTAGCTGCCTTCAGGACTCTTTCATGCGGTGCCAGGACCCTCTGTGTTGGTGCACGAGATGGTACTTCCTCCACCAGGACGTAGTTCCCCCTGGACGATTTGCAGACCCCGGATTTGGTCAGACATTGGGCTATAGCCTGGAAGTAGTTGTAATTAAAAAACTTACACGCCTGGAATTTGCCGTTTCTCGTGTGCCCCATTTTGTGACTAGGAATGAAAATCCCTTTAAAACAAGAATAGCCGTTTCGATATCGAAATCAACATTACATACCACATTTTACGGGAACGGGAAAATCTCAGCGTAATGCCAATATTTTGCATGAAAAACTTTTAGTATAATTTCCGTTAGCAAGTTTAAGCGGGGATTGAGAACTTATTCTAGAATTGACCTCAGAATAAGCAACAGGGAAGCGGTAACCGGATGAATCCGAGTTATTTCAAGCTATTTCCTTTTAAAAACTTGTCCTTATTTGTAATGGTTTCCTAATAATTAACATCAGTATAAACTAAAATGCATTGTAACCGGATGAATTCGAGTTAGTTCAATTTAAGTCGTGTTGAAAACTTTACTTAAGTTACACTGACACTCAAACGGATGAATCCGAGTCATTTCAAGCTAGTTCCTATTAAAAAACCTTTGTAATTGTAATGTTTTCTTAATAATTAACATCAATATAAGCTACAATGACATGTAACTGGATGAATCCGAGTTAGTACAAGCTGGTTGCTCTTTAAAGCCTTTGAACTTTTGTAGTGGCTTCCTATAAATCAATATCAGTAAAAGCTACAGCAAAATATAAACGGATGAATCCGAGCCAGTTCAAGTTGGTTAATACTAAAAACCTTTTCTTATTTTTAAGGGTTTCTTAATAATTAATATCAATATAAGCTACTATAACATGTAACCGGATGAATTCGAGTTAGTACAAGCTGGTTGCTGTTAAAAGTGTTTTTGCACTTTTGTAGTGGCTTCCAATTAATTAATATCAGTATAAGCTACACCGAAACATAAACGGATGAATCCGAGTTAGTTCAAGCTGGTTACTATTAAATTCCTTCCCTTATTTGTAATGGTTTCTTAATAATTAATATCAATATAAGCTACTATAACATGTAACCGGATGAATCCGAGTTAGTACAATCCGGTCGCTGTTAAAAACTTACCTCATTAGTGGTGGTATCGTGTGTCACTTTTAGTATGGAATATGGTTCATGGAGAACCACTGCGTGCACCATCAGGAAGTGGATCTTCCTTCTCTGAGTGGGAGATCCTGGTTCGGCATCTGCTCTGCAGCTTTCTCCTGCCAGCTCCTCCGTACAGCGGGAGAAGATGAGAAGAGACGCCATGTTTAATGGCTGGTTGGTTGGTGACCTGATGAAAGTTAATAGTAAACTTTAATATTTCATTTAAAGTTGCTTTAAATGTCATAAAAGTGTATTTAAATTCAATAAATTCGAACCTATTTTTAGTATAATATAATTTATTTAATTTAAAGTTGCAGTTAAATTAACATTAATTTATTTAAAGTTATTTAAATGTAGTGTTACAGTTTATTTAAAGTTGCTTAGAATATAATATAGTTTATTAAATTTAAAGTTGCTTAGAATACAGTTTCAATAAATCAACTTTAAATATATAAAAGTTTATTTAACAATATATATAAATACTTTTTTTTCAACTTTTCTTTATAGTCCATTTAAAATTCTTTTAAATGTAATCTTTTTAATGTTAATTTAAATTCAGTTAAGTTGCATAAAATGCAGTTTAAATTAAGCTTCAATTTGTTTAAATACAATCCTTTTAATGTTACTTTAAATTCAATTTATTTAAAGCTACTTTTAATATGTTACAGTTTATTTAAAGTCACTTAAAATAGAATATAGTTTATTAAATTTAAAGTTGCTTAGAATATAAATAAATCAACTTTAAATATATAAAAGTTTATTTAACAATATATATATATATATATATATATTTTAACCATTTAAATATAACCTTTTTAATGTTAATTTAAATTCAATTAATTTGAACCTAATATTAATATGTAATCGTTTATTTAATTTAAATTTGGATAAAATACGGTTAAATTAAGTTTGAATTTATTCAATTTTATTTAAAGTTCTTTTAAATACAATCCTATTAACGAGGCTTTAAATTCAATTCATTTAAAGCTACTTTTAATATGTTATAGTTTATTTAAAATTGCTTAAAATATAATACAGTTTATTTAACAATGTATATATTTTATTTTACTTTTCTTTATAGGTCATTTAAAGTTCTTTTAAATATATTCTTTTTAATGTCAATGTAAATTCAATTAAATTAAACCTATTTTTAATATGTAATTGTTTATTTAATTTAAATTTTATTAAAAGTTTTTTTAAATACAATCCTTTTAATGTTAATTTAAATTCAATTCATTTAAAGCTACTTTTAATATGTTATAGTTCATTTAAAGTTGTTTTATATATAATCTATTTAAAGTAACTTAAGGCGTTTAAATAAATTATATTATATTTATTATTAAATGGATTAATTGTTTACGTCTTTATTTTATTTTCAGTAATACAAGATGAAAGGAAACCGCTTCCGGAAACGAAGACAGACGATATCACTAATGACACCCTTGATGATATGACGGAATAAAAATCATATTTTTAAAAACGTTTTATAAGCATTGTTTACGCTTCTAATTTAAATTAAACTATAGTTTCATAACAAATACATTACTAAAAAAACTTTTAATGAAACACAATCAGCTGACGCTCGGGTCAAGGACTGCACAGCGTCAGATTGTAAAAGAAACGACTAAATCGAGTGAACGTGTGAAAAACCGTCACGCCATGCCCTTGAATGGGTCAAGGTCAATTCAGATGTATCTTTTACATACACCGGTGTCGGTTCGTTGACCCGAGCGTCAGCTGATTGTGTTTTTTTGTAGTGTACTTTTTATGAAACAAAACGTTTCTTAAATATGATCTTTTGTTCATATCATCAAAGGTGTCATTAGTGCTATCGTCTGTCTTCGTTTTCGGAAACGGTCTCCTATAACGTTGTTTCTCTTTAATGTTGTTACAGTTTAATCAAAAACCGTGACTTTTAATTTAAGTTTAATGAATAAATTAATAAATAAAGTTTAATTAAATGGATTGTTAAATTAATTACCTCAATCTCACGTGTCTGTAGCCAGGTTTCAGACACTGTAGGGGTATTACCCTTTGAGATAGCATATAATTAGTATCAGCGTCGTACACTTCGAAACGTACGAAGGCCAACTCTGAGAAGTGAATCTGTGAAAGAACAAGAAAAGTTTCATCTGTTTGTTTCGACGCGATTATCTCAAAAACTACTGCTTTAATTTAAAAAATTCTTTCAATATTAGATAGCCCATTTATCGAGGAAGGCTACAAGCTATATAACATTACGATACAACTAATAACAGCGGAGTAACAAAGAAAAATGTTGCAAAAACGGGAACAATGTCTCTAGAGAAATTAGAGAAAGTTTGTTTATTAGGACGCGATTATCTCAAAAACTACTGGTTCGATTTGAAAATTTCTTGCAGTAATAGATAGCCCATTTATCGAAGAAGGCAACAACTTATAAAACATCCCGATATAAGCAATAACAGCGGAGCAACAAAGAAAAATGTTGCAAAAACGGGAAATTTCACTGGTACTCATATTATAAAGTTTGTTCATTTAGACGCGATTATCTCAAAAACTACTGGTTCGATTTGAAAATTTCTTGCAGTAATAGATAGCCCATTTATCGAAGAAGGCAACAACTTATAAAACATCCCGATATAAGCAATAACAGCGGAGCAACAAAGAAAAATGTTGCAAAAACGGGAAATTTCACTGGTACTCATATTATAAAGTTTGTTCATTTAGACGCGATTATCTCAAAAACTACTGGATCGATTTGAAAATTTCTTGCAGTAATAGATAGCCCATTTATCGAAGAAGGCAACAGATCATAAAACATCCCGATAAAAGCAATAACAGCGGAGCAACAAAGAAAAATGTTGCAAAAACGGGAAATTTCACCGGTACTAATATTATAAATTTTGTTTATTTAGACGCGATTATCTCAAGAACTACTGCTTTAATATGAAAAATTCTTTCAATATTAGATAGCTCATTTATCGATAAAGACTATGAGCTTTAAATCATCACGATACATCCAATATCAGTGGAGTGACAAAGAAAAATGTTGCAAAAACGGGAACAATGTCTCAAGAGAAATTTCACCTGAACTATTATGAAGTTAGTTTATTTAGACGCGATTATCTCAAAAACTTCTGGTTAGATTTGAATAATTCTTTCGGTATTAGATAGCCCATTTATCAAAGAAGCCAACATGATATATAACATCACGATACAATCAGTAACAGCGTAGTAACACAGAAAAATGTTGCAAAAACGGGAACAATGTCTCAAGAGAAATTTCACCTGAACTATTATGAAGTTAGTTTATTTAGACGCAATTATCTCAAAAACTTCTAATTAGATTTGAAAAATTCTTTCGGTATTAGATAGCCCATTTATCTAGGAAGGTTACAGGCTATATAATATCACGATATGACCAATAGAAGCGAAGCAACAATGAAAAATGTTGCAAAATCTGGAAAAATATATTCCATTTACGACATTCTGTTGCATGCACTGGGAAAACGGTTAAAGTTACGAAACACTAATGTATTACAGAATTGTTCCTCTTTAAATATTGTAATAAAAGTCTATAGATAACATATATCTATCTTTTAAGGTTGACTCGGTATAACCTTTTTTGTAATGACACTCCATTAGGTACGCTAGACTTGGGATGTAACACCTTGACATAATTATTTATATGTTTAAAAGTGATTTTTTGTAATGACCACTCACCCTCATAGAGAACGTCTTATTCCTAACAGAGTTCAAGTCATTCCCTAATAGAATTTGCATTTTTGTTGTAATCCGCGGGTATTTCGAAAATTTGCACTTTTACATACTTATTTTTATGGTTAAAAAGTGTTTCTCTGTAATCACTTACCTTCAAAGGGAACATCTCATTTCTAATGAGATTCAAGGCATTCCGTAATGTAGAGTTTGGATTTTTTTTTGTAATACGCGGGTAGTTGGAAAATTTTCCACTTTTATATACTTATTTATCTGTTAATAAGTAATTCTCTTTCGTGATGACTTACTTAAAAGTGACCGTTTTATTCACAATAGCGTTCAAGGAACTCCTTGGAAGTTTAAATTATTTTTTTCTATATGCGGGTAGTTGGAAAATTTTCACATTGACATACCTGTAACGCCTTAAAACTGAACATCTCATTACGAATAAGATGAAAGGCATTCCCTAATTTTTTTTGTAATCCGCGGGTAGTTTGAAAATTTCCACTTTGACATACTTAATTAAATGTTAATAAGTGATTCTATATATAAATTACTTACCTTAAAAGTGAAGGTTTCATTCCAGATAGGGTTCAAGGCGTTCCGTCGTGCGACACGAGTTTTAATTTTTTTACAATCCGAGGGTACTCCTAAAATTTCCACTTCAACGTACGCGTTGTAGAAGGAGTACACGTTCTCGGCGACGTATTGGCCCGAAATCACTGCCAAGGTCAATTGTTCCGCGTGTATTCCGTCGAATTCCTTGTCCATTGGGTTAAATCTATAAATGTTCAATGTTTTAAACTAAATTGGTCATTTAACGACTTATTTAAAGGGTCCATTGGGTTAAACCTTACTTACCTTATGGACAGCAATTTAGTAATATATTTTTATAACAACATATTTAAAGAATCCTTAAAAATGTTAAATGGTTTAAACTAAATTCGTCATTTAACAACATGTTTAAAGGGTTCATTTGGTTAAACCGTTATAAAGTTAAATGTTTTAAACTAAATTCCTCATTTAATTACATGCTTAAAAGATCCTTTTGGTTAAACCGTTAAAAAGTTAAATGTTTTTAACTAAATTGGTCACACTTACTTAAAAGGTCCATTTGGTTAAAACGTTAAATCTTTTAAACTAAATTCCTCATTTAATTACATACTAAAAAGGTCCATTTGCTTAAACTGTTAAAAAGTAAAATATTTTAAACTAAATTGGTTATTTAACGACATATTTAAAAGGTCCATTTGGTTAAATAGTTAAATGTTTTAAACTAAATTCATCATTTAATTACATACATAAAGGGTCCATTTGGTTAAACCTTACTAAGGTTAAAGTAATTAACTGAAATCATAATTTAACTTTAACATGGTAGAGTTTAGACTGTGTCTCACTTGATGATAAGTGATGACACAGTCTAATATAACGCGTTGATCTGGTAAGAGATAATTGACCTCTACGGTTACTGTCACCTATAAGCATTCTTTGTTTGGTATTTTCTTTCTTCAGTGCCTTCTTTCTTTTTCTCTTCCTTCCTGTATTTCTTTCCTTTAGCTCTTGCTTCATTGCTCTGACTTCATTTTTTCCTACTTACCTTTCTACTTTCATTTATTTTTCGTCCATTCTATCTTTAGCTCTTTTTCTATCTTTGTTTCGTCTATCGTTATTGCTTACTTTCTCTTTTTCTTCATTTATTTGGTTTCTTCTCTTTTCATTCTTTTGCTCTTATTTCTTTCCATCTATCTTTATTGCTTCCTTCCTCTTTGTCTATCTTTAAATCTTCCTTTCTCTTTTTCTTTCTTTTGCTCTTATTTCGTTCCGTCCATCTTTATTGCCTACTTTCTCTTTTTCTTCATGTATTTCTTCCTTTACCTTTTCTTTCTTTCGCTCTTACTTCTTTCCATCTAGCTGTATTGCTCACTTTCTCTTTTTTTTTATTTTTCCTTTCTTCTATTCTTTAGCTCGTTTTCTGTCATTCCTTCTTACGCTCTTTTTCATTCTTTATTAACGCCCGCCTGACTTTATTTCTTTCCATGTCTTTCCTTTCGTTACTTCTATAGCTCTTTTTTCCTTGTCTCTCTCAATTGTTCTGTGTTTCTGTCTGTCTTTATTTCTTATTTTTCTAGAGGCTTCGGCTGTGGCTAGTTACCACCATACGAGCCACATACCACCAGCTGAGATCACAAAAATTGCTAAAACTTTGTCTTATCGACCAGTTTTATAGTTACCCGTCCTTAAACCCTTACCTCCTATAGGCTATATGTGCTGGGTCCCACATGACCCTGGGCTTCCTCACGTAGCCCAGACAGCCGTTGCTCTCGCACATGGCTGCGTTCACAGCCATAGCCGAGTCCTCGGTCTGGTAGTTCAGCGCCACCAACTGCACGCCACACGACCAGAAGGTCACGGGGTCGAAGTTCGACGAATCTATCCTTAGGCTAGGAAATAATGTAACCTAATGTAATGCAATGTGATGTAACGTAATGTAATATAGTGCAATGTAACGCAATGCTAAGCAATGTAATGTAAAAAAAGGTAAGGTAAGTAGCAGCACAGCATTAACACAGACCTCCTCACTCATATCAGAGAGGGTTTTAGAGCAAAAACCCACCATGCTGCTCCACTGCGGATTGCCAGACATAGTATACAAGTGCACTCTCTATTCCTTGACTCTAATAGTCCGATGTGACGAAAATCCGACACGACAGGCGCAGGACCGACGGCTTAACGTGCTCTCTGAAGCACGGGAGTTAATCACACCGTCAACTTCCCAACTTCAACAAATATTGAGAAAATCTTAATAGAAAACTGAACTTCGATTTCAAATTGGCTCGACCCGGGATTCCAACCCAGGACCTCATGTCTGTAGTCGAACATGCTAACCATTGGACCAGCGTTATGTAATGTAAGGCAATGTAATGCAATGTATCATATTGTAATACACTGCAATGCAACGCAATGAATCGTAATGTAGTGTTATATACTGTAATGTAAGGCAATGCGATGTAATGTTATGTCATGTAATGCAATACGTTTAGTTGTCATCATAAATTTTGTATCGCATTATGTCATGTTGTGAGTTGCTGTGTCATTTTGAATTGTAGCTTGTCATTTTGTTAGTTTCAATGTCATTTTCATTCACATATTTTTAAAAAGAGGCCCTTATAGAATATTGTTTCGTCACGTGCTTTGGAACGTCACTTACCCGGCGGGATAAGTCCTGACGAGCTGTGTCTCTGTGTGTGCAACGAGGGCCAGGGGGTGTTTTCTGCATATCTTCTTGGCGATGGCCTCGTTGACTGAGGAGCATCGGTAGCAGGGGTGGTGGACTGCGGGAGTGTTGAGACACCGTGCCCGGGTGTGACCACCCACTGTCAATTGCTGGAAAGATGGATAGATAGATAAATATCCAGATAGACACAATTGTTTTACGTCTTTGATTGTTCAATTGTTTTACGTATTTGATTGTTCAACTGTTTTACGTATTTGATTGTTCAATTGTTTTACGTATTTGATTGTTCAATTGTTTAACGTCATTGATTGTTCAATTGTTTTACGTCTTTGATTGTTCAATTGTTTTACGTCTTTGATTGTTCAACTGTTTTACGTCTTTGATTGTTCAATTGTTTTACGTCTTTGATTGTTCAATTGTTTTACGTATTTGATTGTTCAATTGTTTTACGTCTTTGATTGTTCAATTGTTTTACGTCTTTGATTGTTCAATTGTTTTACGTCTTTGATTGTTCAATTGTTTTACGTCTTTGATTGTTCAATTGTTTTACGTATTTGATTGTTCAATTGTTTTACGTCTTTGATTGTTCAATTGTTTTACGTCTTTGATTGTTCAATTGTTTTACGTCTTTGATTGTTCAATTGTTTTACGTCTTTGATTGTTCAATTGTTTTACGTATTTGATTGTTCAATTGTTTTACGTCTTTGATTGTTCAATTGTTTTACGTCTTTGATTGTTCAATTGTTTTACGTCTTTGATTGTTCAATTGTTTTACGTCTTTGATTGTTCAATTGTTTTACGTATTTGATTGTTCAATTGTTTTACGTCTTTGATTGTTCAATTGTTTTACGTCTTTGATTGTTCAATTGTTTTACGTCTTTGATTGTTCAATTGTTTTACGTCTTTGATTGTTCAATTGTTTTACGTATTTGATTGTTCAATTGTTTTACGTCTTTGATTGTTCAATTGTTTTACGTCTTTGATTGTTCAATTGTTTTACGTCTTTGATTGTTCAATTGTTTTACGTCTTTGATTGTTCAATTGTTTTACGTATTTGATTGTTCAATTGTTTTACGTCTTTGATTGTTCAATTGTTTTACGTCTTTGATTGTTCAATTGTTTTACGTCTTTGATTGTTCAATTGTTTTACGTCTTTGATTGTTCAATTGTTTTACGTATTTGATTGTTCAATTGTTTTACGTCTTTGATTGTTCAATTGTTTTACGTCTTTGATTGTTCAATTGTTTTACGTCTTTGATTGTTCAATTGTTTTACGTCTTTGATTGTTCAATTGTTTTACGTATTTGATTGTTCAATTGTTTTACGTCTTTGATTGTTCAATTGTTTTACGTCTTTGATTGTTCAATTGTTTTACGTCTTTGATTGTTCAATTGTTTTACGTCTTTGATTGTTCAATTGTTTTACGTATTTGATTGTTCAATTGTTTTACGTCTTTGATTGTTCAATTGTTTTACGTCTTTGATTGTTCAATTGTTTTACGTCTTTGATTGTTCAATTGTTTTACGTCTTTGATTGTTCAATTGTTTTACGTATTTGATTGTTCAATTGTTTTACGTCTTTGATTGTTCAATTGTTTTACGTCTTTGATTGTTCAATTGTTTTACGTCTTTGATTGTTCAATTGTTTTACGTCTTTGATTGTTCAATTGTTTTACGTATTTGATTGTTCAATTGTTTTACGTCTTTGATTGTTCAATTGTTTTACGTCTTTGATTGTTCAATTGTTTTACGTCTTTGATTGTTCAATTGTTTTACGTCTTTGATTGTTCAATTGTTTTACGTATTTGATTGTTCAATTGTTTTACGTCTTTGATTGTTCAATTGTTTTACGTCTTTGATTGTTCAATTGTTTTACGTCTTTGATTGTTCAATTGTTTTACGTCTTTGATTGTTCAATTGTTTTACGTATTTGATTGTTCAATTGTTTTACGTCTTTGATTGTTCAATTGTTTTACGTCTTTGATTGTTCAATTGTTTTACGTCTTTGATTGTTCAATTGTTTTACGTCATTGATTGTTCAATTGTTTTACGTCATTGATTGTTCAATTGTTTTACGTCATTGATTGTTCAATTGTTTTATGTATTTGATTGTTCAATTGTTTTATGTCTTTGATTGTTCAATTGTTTTACGTATTTGATTGTTCAATTGTTTTACGTCTTTGATTGTTCAGTTGTATTACGTCTTACGGAGAAGGATTCACACTAAGGTATGTTACGCTGTAAAAGCCAGTAGGGCTAACAGCTAAACACAGTTCGAAAAAAAAAAAAAAAAACTAAGGTATGAATAATATAGTTTGATTATTGACGGCGTGTTTATTAACTTAGACATATGGTCTCGCGAAGTTTTTTGTAGATATTGATATACTCTATAATATTGTTGAACATTTTTTTGTCCTATCATTAGTACTCTTCACAGCGTATGCGATGAAAGACATTTTATGGCTAATTTTTTTTATACCTTCCGTTAGTTTTAATAGGAATTTCTAAAGATTTCTATAGTAATCTAGTACTAAATATAGCCTATGGCACTCAATGATAATGTAGCTTTGTAATGGAAAAAGAATCATTAAAATCGGTCCAGTACTTTTTGAGTTACATACAAAAATACAATTATCCTCTTTATAATATTAGTGTAGATTGGTTTAGTTGTGAACTCACTGTGCCAGTGCTGTCGCTGCTTTCTGAAGACTCGAAGCTGCTGCAGGCTGCAGCGCTGGTGCTGTCCTTCACTGTGCTGCTGGGGTGCTTGATAGAGCTCCGTGGGGATATGGGATTCAGGCCTCGGAACTTTATCGCCTGTACAAAATCAAAAAATGCTTAGAGAACAAAAAGTAAATCAGTTACAAAGTAACCGTTACTAACGGTCACTATGTTTTTTGTGGCATTATATAAGCGATGTGAATAACAATGAAAACCCTTGAGGTGAGCTTTAATTTTTAAGATATGATATGCCTTTAAATATAAGACCGCCTTTTTTCATTACCTCAAAGTTTAGCGCAACATGACGTCACACCAGAGTCTTAGTTTAATTAATCATTTGAAAGTCTTTCATGGACATTTAAGTCCCAAGAGCCACTTCGACCCACGGGGCCTACGACGTCAGTCAGATTACTCATTATTTTTTTCATTTTTGGGACAAGCAACGGGGCAGTTTCTCTGTTAGTAATAAATCTACTACCGATTCACCTTATAAATAGGAAAAGATATATTTAACGATTCAAATATGTGTAAATTTACTCGATTTATTTTTGAATATGAATTCTTTATTCAAGTAAATTAACAGAGGGCGTTCGAACGACGTGATTGCGAAGTAGTTCGTGTGTTTTGTACTAGATGGCGCTTATATACATATCAATGATTGACTAAATTCGGTCATAAATCCAATCAAGTTTTGTAATGGATCAGTCTGATGGTAACTACGCTTGGAATTTCTCGTTCCCTTAGATGTTTTCGATTGAAAACTATTTAACAATAACAAATATTATATAATAATTAATAGATTACAAACAATTTTTGAATTTGAATTCATTATTCAAGTAAATTAACGTGATTGCGTAGTAGTTCGTGTGTTTTGTACTAGATGGCGCTTATGTAAATATCAATAATTGACTAAATTCGGTCAAGATTTGTAATGGATCAGTCTGATGGTAATTACGCTTGGAATTTCTCGTTCCCTCAGATGTTTTCGATTGAAACCTTTTTAACAATAACAACTGTTATATAATAATAAATAGTTTAGATTCGCAATTTTGAATTTGAATTCGAATCGAATCGTAAAATCTTTATTCGAGTAAATTAATAACGGACGTTGTTAATGACTTGATTGCGTAATAGTTCTTGTATTTTATACTAGATGGCGCTTATATAAATATCAATAATTAGCTAAATCCAGTCAAGTTTTGTAATGGCTCAGTCTGATGGTAATTACACTTGGAATTTCTCGTTCCCTTTAGTTTTTAGAATAAAAATGAAGCGTTTGAGGCGAAATTTGCAATGGCTTAGCCTGATGTTACATAAGATTGGAATTTCCTATTCCCAATTGAAATGAAATAAACAATAGTAGTCTGAACCAAAAAAATTTAAATCACTAAGTAGTTCTTGTGTTTTAAACTAGATGTCGCTTATATAAATATCAATAAACAGTGAAATCCAACATAAGTTACAATTGCACAATTGCTCACTCTGATCGTAACTATGCTTGGAATTTCTCGTTCTCTATATTAGTAGTTTTGACCCACAAAAGGCTCGACAGCGATAGTTCTTGTGTTTTGTACTAGATGGCGCTTATATAAATACAAATAATTAACTAAATTCGGTCAAGATTTGTAATGGATCAGTCTGATGGTAATTACGCATGGAATTTCTTGTTCCCTTAAGAGTTATTAGAAAAAAATGAAGCTTTTGAGGCATAATTTGCAATGGCTTAGTCACATGCGAGTGGAATTTCCTATTTCCAATTGAAATTAGATAAAAAATAGTAGTTTCAACCAAAAAAAAAAAAAAAGCAAAATTGCTAAGTAGTTCTAGTGTTTTTAACTAGATGTCGCTTATACATATATTCAACGATCATTGGTAATTGCTCACTCTGATAATAATTACGCTTGGACCTACTCGTTACCGCAGAGATTTTAATAGCAAAATCAGTCTTTTTAAAGAAGAGTTTAGTTGAGATTTGCAATGACTCAATGAGATATTAGTCACGCTTGGAACCTCCCGTTATCGAGCAGGTTTCAAATAAAAAGCGTTTGTACTCATTAATGACGATTTTTGGTTAGAAATTGCAATGGCTCAATGTCATAATACTAACGCTTGGAACCTCCCGTTCCCGTGGTGTGTTTTTAGACTAACAATCAGCACATTTACTCTTTAATTACGCGCTTAGTCAACATCTATGATTTTTTTTAAGTTTTTGTAATGAAAAACATGAAAGTATCTTATTTCTTACAAGTTACACGGAAAGAAATTCAATACTCATCGATATATGCTAAGTAACTAGTAGCGTGGTGGGTGCACGCTCTAAAAACTCTCTCACCTACGAAATTTCCAAGTTTCATTTAAAAAAAATTACTAAAAAAACCAGCAATGAAACGCAAAATTAAAAGCAGTTGACGTCACAGCTCGGGTCAACGACCGGTCGCACCGGCAGTTGCTGTTCTTGACCCGAGAGTTAGATTTTGCTGTACTAATAAGATGGAGCGTAAATAATCAGGATCGATTTTTATCCATCCTATCATCAAAGGTGTTAGTAGTACTGTCCTCTGTCTTCGTTTTCGGGAGAGGTCTTCTAACATTAATATTATGCAGAAAATTGTAGCAGCTACTTTTCCTAGTAACGGACTTCCCATAATCCCACGGGTTCGAGAACTACGCGGGTGTCACATTGTATAAAATGAGATTGGTATTACCTGAACATAAGTGACCATGTCGCTAAGCTCCCTCGCTATTTGGTTGCTTCGTTTTCTGTTCGTGGCGTGTTTGGGTAGGCCGGGTGCTTCGCCCTCTCCCTCACTCCTGCGGAAGCTCTGGTAGAGTGAGAGGGATGGACGACCGGTTTTCTCCTCCAGGGAGTTGAGGATCTTGTGCAGCTCTTTCTCTGATAGAAAAAGAGAAAGAAAAGTTAACCTGAAGGAAGAAGAAAATGAGAAATGATAATGTAGAGAAAGGAATCAAAAGGGATGGTAAGTGAAAAGAAGCGACGAATGAAGGGAGGGAGAAACGCAGGCGAAAAGGAGAACATGGAAGAAAGTAGAAAAAATGCAAGGAAGAGAGTAAGAAATGCAGGTCCAAAAAGAGTCACGAAGATAGGAAAGACAAAGAAAGTGTGATAAGTAGTGTTCGCGCCATCTGGTACTAAGCATTGGTACCTCGGAAGCGGTGTATTTGCGCCATCTGCAAGCTTTCCGACGTACTAATGCGCTAGGTATCGGGAAGCGGCGCGCCTGCCACTAGAGGGCACCTCCTGCCCCGTTCCATAAGCATGGATCAACATAGTTTTATCTATGGTCTATTGCTGACAACCACGAGGTTTTGTGACGGGCGCAAATGAAGCCTGCCTCGTGGGTTTTTGTCTCGTATTGTCGTGTGTTTGCAGTTGATGAAGTTGTCGCGATTAAGACCTTCTAGTAGCCCCTCTTCCTAATTAAACGGAGTGCGGTGGGTCCACGTGGCCACAGGTTATTCCAGCCCACGCAGTGTGCCTTAGTTTTGAACTTTTCTGTGTCTGGTGGTGCACAGGACCACCTTGGATTGGATAGAAGACCGGCGTCGCCGACAGCAGCACTCCGCGACGCCTTGGCAGATCATGTCAGACACAATACACGCAAACAAAGACACACACCTCCGTGAACAGTCACCTGGCACAGGGTCGTCGCCGCCCAAGGAGAACGGCATTCGAGGTAGGTGAAGATTCACATCTATTCGACCCTTAGATGGAATTTGTCTCATATAACTTCTCCTCTCGCCGTCTACAGTGGTCGAAGCTCCCATCACCATTTATAGGCCCTGGTGACCTTTGGTAGCCTCCTTCGACCGGCCACGGACCGCGAAGGAAAACAGGGAGGAACACATGGTAGGTAGGAATTAAAAAGGAATGAAAGTCAGGCAAGATTGAAGAAAGACCTAATCCAAAAATTTTAATAAGAATAAATTTAAACCAGGGACAATGGTTGCATATATTACCATCGATCTCGTCGTCTTCGTCGTAATCCTCGTCGGAGAAGTACTCCGTGATGGAGGAACCAGCCGATTGATTGGACATGATGGAACTGGTCCTGTTGCTGGCGTCCGGCAACGAGGAGCTGGTCTGTCTGATGCCGTTGGACCTGGAAATATACAGTCGATCACTGACTGCATTCCTGAATGATACTAGGCACAATTTGAACCTAAATTACCTATGGCTTAAGATAATTAATGTAATTCTAATCTAGGTTTCATATGGCTTCAGGTAATTCAAGTCTTAATTGACTATGCCTTAAGGTAATTACAGTAGCGAACCTAGACTATCTATGGCTTAATATAATTAAGGTAATGCGAACCTAGACTATCTATGGCTTGATATAATGAAGGTGATTCGACCATAGACTATCTATGGCTTGATATAATTAAGGTGATTCGACCCTAGCCTATCTATGGCTTAATATAATTAAAGAAATGCGAACCTAGACTATCTATGGCTTGATATAATGAAGGTGATTCGACTCTGGACTATCTATGGCTTAATATAATTAAGGTAATGCGAACCTAGACTCTCTATGGCTTGATATAATGAAGGTGATTCGACCATAGACTATCTATGGCTTAAGTTAATTAAGGTAAGTCGAATCTGGATTGCAATAACTGTTAAACCGATTCTGGTCTGATCTGGACCCCTTTCTACTTATGGAACAGGATAGGCTTAGTTTATTAATTTAACTTCTTCTGTCAGCTGGTGGTCATAATTTTTTTAATATTAAATCGTACCTAAAAGCTGTTGCTAGAACTCCTCCATAACCTTGTGCTGAACTCGCTCCTGTCAAACCAATGGTCGGGCTGGACTCAACAGGCAATAGCTTCTTATTTTTAATTAGTACCTGAAAATGAAAAAAAACCTTGGCAGAAATACCGTAGCCTTTGTCTTTTGAAATTCATAAAAAGAAACAGAGATAGTCTATGGTACATCAATAAAGGTCAAGGTTGTAAAAGTGACGAAAGTAATTTGATAACAGACAATAAATATTCTTTAATTGTGTATCTATGATTAAAGAGGAAAAACTAATACACAGTTTTTTTTATTATTATTAAATAGTTTATAGGCCAAAAAAGATTTGCAATGAGCTTAAAGCATCAATTTTTGATAAAAATTAAGAAAATCATATTTTGACAATGATAGACAAACTAGTTTGATTTAAATAAATCTAATATAGATTATAAATACACAACAATAGTTTTTTTGTCTATGAAGTAATTCTTAACCGCAGAGTATTTATACATTCACAGATTAATAAAATCTTTTTTTTGATAATGCGATTTATCAACTCGATTATAAAATCGATATGAAATATTTGTTTCAAATAAAATAGCAAAATAAATTTTCATTTATTGCTAACAGATTAGCGTTGACTGTAACTTCACGATGATAATACAGTCTAAAATGGTATCTTTGACGTGATAAGAGTTAATTTATCTGTGGTATAGATAGAAACTTTGCCGGGAATTTTGTTTGTCTGTTTTACCTTATATTTTAATTGTTCCGGACTGGGAAGCCGTGGCTCGTCGGTATAATCCACTTCAAATAAAAACGACGTCACCAGTTGATCTCCAAATACTGCCTGGATGAAGACAGAGCTAGTAAAGCATGTGCAGAAAAGGATTTCTTATCAATAAAACATAAAATAACAATTTGAAGCCTTATAACATTCATAAAAGACGCGACAGAATTATATTTGACATTATAATGTCATACAGAGGTCATACAAAGGTCATTACGTAGACGTGACGTAATAGTGACTTTATTTCGGCTATTTACATAAATGAAATCATATGTAAAGGTAAGTAGCAGCCCATTAACGTTCCACTACTGGGCACAGGCCTCCTCACTCCGAGGAGCGAGGGTTTTTAGAGCATAGACCCACCACGCTGCTCCACTGCGGATTGGCAGGCAAACCCTATGTACGTCATATTTATTACCTTAAAGTCTAATAACATAAAGTGTGGAGCATGACTCATATTTGACTCATATTTTATTTTTCATCAAACTTTATGTTCTGCTGCCTCATTGGTCTAGTGGTTAGCATGTTCGACTACAGACATGAGGTCCTGGGTTCGAGTCCCGGGTCGGGCCAATTCAAAAATCAATATTGAGTTTTCTATTAAGATTTTCTCAATATTTGCCCGAAGTTGGGAAGTTGGCGGTGTGATCCACCCCCGTGCCTCGGAGAGCACGTTAAGCCGTCGGTCCTGCGCCTGATCTCTCTCCGGTCGTGTCGGATTCCCGTCACATCGGACTATGAGAGTGAAGGAATAGAGAGTGCACTTGTGTACTATGCCTGCCAATCCGCAGTGGAGCAGCGTGGTGGGTCTATGCTCTAAAAACCCTCGCTCCTCGGAGTGAGGAGGCCTGTGCCCAGCAGTGGGACGTTAATGGGCTGCTACTTACTTACTTACTTACAAACTTTATGTTATATTCAAAATATGGCTATAACAGATTACGTCTATTCATTTTTCTCTTTCTGTGTGTTTGTGTGTCAGTGTGTGTGTGTATTTATCTGTAAGCATGTTTAAGTGCGAGTGTTTCATAAATATTATATTATCTTTATAAGATTTGCTAGGATTTTTTGGTTATTTTTATTAATGTCACTGTGACGTAAACATGACGTAAACGAGATGACTTTACTCTCACGTTACAGACTCGTGTGTGACGCCTCATTGCCGTTAAATACAAGGTACTTTGACATGTTTTCACTAAAAAAATGTTTATACACCTCATAAAGAAAGTATATGTTTAATAATAACTGACCTCAAATGTGCTAGCCATCACTTGCTGCTGTGGCAAGCTACAGTGGTTTTCTATGCTCAAAATCAGGGGGTATGGTGATGTCACGAAGGCACTTCTATGAATATGAAAAATCCTTTTAAAAAATCTACAGTTACACAATTAATCACTTAAGAAAGATGGAAGATTTTAATGAATATAATAACTAGTTAGTAGACTGGGTTTTCATTAAGAGATCTTGAATTAATACAGTCTATCGACTTGAAATTTAGCGTAGTTACTCTTGTCGCAACGTAGGTGCTTACTAAGACTGGGTTTTCCCATATTACTAAATGATCTATATATATAAGCGAAAAACTAACAGTTTCTGTGATTTTTCCAAAACGAACCATCCGATTAACTGGAAATTTGGTAAACACATTCCTTAGACTCTTTCTCCTCATATTTCCTACGGATTTTCTTGATAATTATTTAGGTGTTACCTTGCAATAGTCTCAACGACTCTTCGAAATGGTATTTTCGTTGTAAATGTATGGCCGTGGTATATAACAGGATTGCCGTCATCACCGTCCCAGCAATCAAGTTCCACGCAACGACAGCCTGTCAACAATACCTGTAATAATAAAAAAAATAGTTTTATCTTCACTTAGTTTAAAATAAAGTCGCTTCCGCTGTCTATCAGCTTATATCTTTTTAACTAGTCAGCAGATTTTAATGCGGTTTCCAGCATGAAATAGAGCAATTCAAACATTCGTAATGTGATGTCGTAACATATTATTGGGCACTTAAATCGCAAACGCTGGCTAAACCTTACGAGATAGATCAAAACAATGTTCTGCAGCATTGTATATCTCAAAAGGATCTATAAAAAAGTCCTTTACAGTATATATTTATCTGTAAAGATTAAGTCACAGTGATCATTTTTATTTTAATCTAATTGAATATGTTACTGGATCTAGATCTAAACTGCCCTTAAAAGCGCTACTTTGAAATGGATATCTTAGAAGAAGAAATCAAATGAAAATGATATCCAGATCCATAATAGATTCAAAATTGCTTATTAAGTACACAAATGAAACCTTTTAAAAAGTTATGTCGTCAGAAGAAAGGTTTTTGTGAAAGATATTTTTTTAATCGATTCCGAAATTCTCTCGAGAACAATCGTTACGTAATTATTCTCGCTTATATTCTAAAAGATTCAATCGATGTTGACGGTACTTATATAAGTCATCTGATTAATCTACAGCAAAACATAATTAAATTAAAAAAGTGTTTATTAAAATCTTCATTATCTATAATGAATACTTTAAAGTAAACCTTCATCTATATATTAGGTTCTTACAAATGAAATTGGCATTTTGTACGAGAGGAATATAAAGTCAATTTTTTGTGTAATATATATTTAATAAATCAAATTATGCACCGATACTATCTATGTACATTGATCCCTTCACTAAAAAAGCCATGGGGACGAGAATCAATAAACTCTTTGAAGGTGGTTTGGGCTGCCGCATCGGAGTTGAATTTTCCCTTGTAAGAAGATGTCCAAATTCCGGAGTTAATGGATTACGGTGGATGTGTCAGATGTTCCAATTGTAGCTCATCTTAGTGGATGTTCGAGACGCATTGTGTGGTTTTGTGTTGTCGTGAAGCACCAGTGGCTTAGAAAGATTGATCAATCTCCGTTTTTTAGCAGCTAGTTCTTTCTTCATAGTTGCTGATAATAAATATTTGCCATGATCGTTTGGCCAGATTTTAGTAAGCTTTGAACGACAAGTAACTTTTTCTGAGTTACTTTTCGTTTAGGGCAGGATTTAGTTGGGTCTCCAGGGTACATCAATTGCGGCGAATGCTTCCGACTATCGTGCTGTATCCACTTTTCACCACATGTAATGATTTTGAAGGTTGGTTGGTTCTGACTTGATCAAAGTTCTGAATTTTATATGTAAGGATATAATAAATCTTGTTTCCCTCAGAGACAATATCTGCGCATAATCCAAAGTATTGATTTATGAATAAGCTGCAAGTGAATGCACAGTCTACTACAGTTCGCTGACTTGTATAGTCTGTCTTTTAAAATCGTTAATAAAATCGACTCAATATTATTTTATAATCGTATAGATTGTCTGTGTGCTATAAAAGACAAAAGTCATTACATAGACTATAGAATAATATTTACTTTCGCAAATATATTATAAAAATAGCCCATAAAAAATAATTCCACTGAAGCAACATAAAACATACTCTAAATTGATTTGATTCAAATAAATTTATTTCAAAAAAATTAAAAAACGGAACAAAATTTAATTAAAAAATAAGGTACTCGTTAATATAATACAAACACATTATAAAAGAAACATTGTTGTTTTAAATTTTGTTATTATAATAAATAAAAAATATATCACATTAAAATTACTTGTACATTAAAAAGAAACTAGAACCTAAGCCTGTTAAATAACAAGAAGTGTGCATCTATTCTTTATCCTGTACTCTTCTTCTCTGTCTTTTGACTGAACTGCTTTAAGATATTCAAATAACTTGTTCAAATAAAACAACTAGAATCTAGGCCAAGTAAAGGCTAGTGGTAAATATCAAGAATTGTGTCTCTATTATTTACTCTGAGGTAAAAATTAATAATGTAATGTAGTTGTGTTAGTATATAATATATATGTTTGTTGGTTCTGGATAGTTAATAGTAATGGATTAATATGTAGAAAGGACAAGTACCCCTTTTTTAAATTAAATATATGTATGTAAACAAAAGATTCGTTTATCAAAAAATTCTTATGCGTGCATTTTTTACTTCTACGTGACACTGGCGAAGTAAATTGGCACAGGAAAAAGCCAAAACTCCAAACAACAATTATTTAATAAGTTAAATTGTGGCTGTACGGTTTAAAACCTTCGTCTTTCCTATTGAAGATATATAAATTTTAAAAAACTCTTAGTTTTCAAAACACGATAAGTTTTGTTTGCCGGTTTCTGTGAATTTATCGAAGGTTTTCGCACAAATAACGGATATAATGAAGGAAACTACAGGCGATGTTGATACAAAGAACGTGGTGAAGAACAGGGAGCTTTTATATCGCATGATTATAAGGTAAAGGAGTGTTTGTTTTCATATATAGAATTACCTTAAAACCATATCCAAATTACTAGTAATTATATATTAATTTAAAAGGCTTAAATATATTTTCACTATTACATTTAAGTCTAGTAATTCAAAGATGAGTTTTGTTGTTAATTTTGAGGTACTTTTAGGTTATGTTTAATGTTTTTGTATGGATTAAAAGATTTGCCATTTAAAGCCTTTGAAATTAACACGGCGACTTTATTGTTTATGTTATAATTATTAATTATTAAACGCCTAGTAGTCGAAATTCGATTTAATGTAGATAATAAGTTTGAACATTATTAAGTTATTACTATGAAAGTCTGCAAAGACTAAGTGTGTTGAATTCACTTTGTCACAACTGTAGAGAAAGTAGGTGAATGGTTTTATACAACATAAAAGGCATAGGTTCAAACTGTTTCTGGTGTGTGGGGTCTATGCTTTAAAAACCCTCTATCATATGAGTGAGGAAGCCTGTGCCCACTAGTAGAATGTTAATGGGCTGCTTACTTTACCTTACCTTTTTAATACAGAGGTATGCATTATATCATTATATTATTGTCAGCACTGTTATAGTTACAGTGGCATAACTACAGTAGTTGGATATATGGCATTGTGGACTTTTTTGTAGATATGAATATGTTCTATTATATTGTAGACCATTTTTCTGTTCTATCTTCAATAGTTTTCGCAGCGCACACAATGACAGATTTTATGTGACAAATTTTTTCACACCATGGGTTACGTGATTGCATTTTTATTAGGGATCCCTGTATTTTTGAGAAAGTAATATAGCTTATGTCGCTCGCATACGTACCACGCATACATACATACAAAAACACAAATGTTTCCTCTTTATGATATAAAAAACCTATGATCAGTTTTCGAGGCACACAGCAAATATGTTTTATTATGTTGATATTTTCAGCCAACTTTACTATGATGGATTCCAACCTATAGCAGCTACATTATCTGCAGCGGTACATGCTGATCCACCATGTCCACCCAGCGACAGGTATTTTCAACATTTTTTTATATATTACCAACATTTTAGCACTTGATTGTAATCTTACATACATAGCCTGCCTCATTCCCATAGGGGTAGGCAGAGACACATCCTTCCACTTGCATATCTCCTTCTTATTAAACCTTTCATACTACTTCATTGGTTTAGAGTACTCTTGAGCTGGACCTTATTTAAAACGTTCTGTATTTGGTCCAGGAACATTCGCCTTGGTCTTCCCATTCCAACTTTCATATTCACTCTTGACTCGTAGATCCTTTTTGTCACTCTCCTTTCATTCATTCTCTCTATGTACCCAAGCCATCTAACCATACCTTTCTCAATTTTAGTCCCTACATCTTCTTTTACACCACAACATTCTCTTATGACACTATTTCTTACTTTCTCACTTATTTTCAATCCACCCATAAGTAAACGAACATACATAATGTTTTTATTACTTGATATAGAGTTCAAAATATGGCATTTATATTTTAGACTGTTAAACCTGATGATGGTGGGTCTGCAACATGAACCTGATAGGAAAGATCGTTTGGCTGCCTCCAGTGGTGCCGAGCATCTTTTGGGGACAACTGGATTCGGTATGTTGAATATGTGTATATATTTTGAGCGTTTAGGGAATTGGGGTAAATTTTTGTGCTTTGTTATTTCTATGTGTTTCACCAGACTGTCCTCGAACTGATTTATTCACCACATTCACCACACTCTCAGGCAATTTATTCCACTGGTGTATCACTCTATTATTGAGAAAGATGTGATGATTCTTCATTTTACTCAAATTGGGAAAATATTTCATCGAACCCTGACACATTGTAGAAACTGTTTATAATTCTGTAAGTATCTGTGAGATCACTTCTTAAGGGTGTTGAGTCCAAGTTTTGCAAGCTCTTGCTTGTAATAAAATTTGGGGACAACTGGACTTGCCATATAGAATATGTAAATTTAATATAGGTGATCTAACGGTGTTCAATATGTATAATTGAATTATCTGGATTCCCAATTTTTATAATTACATTTGCATATTAATAAAATGAGTAGGGCATCTAACATATTTTGGGGACGTCTGAATTTTTTAATGTATACATGAATTTAGGACTAATTGGGGCATTGTAATTGTAGATCAAATAATTACATATATTTCCATTATACCTACAAATTGGGTCAAAGTGGTAATTGGGGGGGGGGGGGGGGGGGGGGGGNATAGATTTGGAGTTCAAAATGGACATCTCTTTGGCTGTTAAAGTAGTCACTTAATGACCTTGTGTGACCTTGTGTAACTTTTTGGAGATAACTTTATGTAAATGATTGATTTTGAGTTTGAGATATACTAAAACATAGATTTGGAGTTCAAAATGGACATCTCTTTGGCTGTTAAAGTAGTCACTTAATGACCTTGTGTGACCTTGTGTAACTTTTTGGAGATAACTTTATGTAAATGATTGATTTTGAGTTTGAGATATACTAAAACATAGATTTGGAGTTCAAAATGGACATCTCTTTGGCTGTTAAAGTAGTCACTTAATGACCTTGTGTGACCTTGTGTAACTTTTTGGAGATAACTTTATGTAAATGATTGATTTTGAGTTTGAGATATACTAAAACATAGATTTGGAGTTCAAAATGGACATCTCTTTGGCTGTTAAAGTAGTCACTTAATGACCTTGTGTGACCTTGTGTAACTTTTTGGAGATAACTTTATGTAAATGATTGATTTTGAGTTTGAGATATACTAAAACATAGATTTGGAGTTCAAAATGGACATCTCTTTGGCTGTTAAAGTAGTCACTTAATGACCTTGTGTGACCTTGTGTAACTTTTTGGAGATAACTTTATGTAAATGATTGATTTTGAGTTTGAGATATACTAAAACATAGATTTGGAGTTCAAAATGGACATCTCTTTGGCTGTTAAAGTAGTCACTTAATGACCTTGTGTGACCTTGTGTAACTTTTTGGAGATAACTTTATGTAAATGATTGATTTTGAGTTTGAGATATACTAAAACATAGATTTGGAGTTCAAAATGGACATCTCTTTGGCTGTTAAAGTAGTCACTTAATGACCTTGTGTGACCTTGTGTAACTTTTTGGAGATAACTTTATGTAAATGATTGATTTTGAGTTTGAGATATACTAAAACATAGATTTGGAGTTCAAAATGGACATCTCTTTGGCTGTTAAAGTAGTCACTTAATGACCTTGTGTGACCTTGTGTAACTTTTTGGAGATAACTTTATGTAAATGATTGATTTTGAGTTTGAGATATACTAAAACATAGATTTGGAGTTCAAAATGGACATCTCTTTGGCTGTTAAAGTAGTCACTTAATGACCTTGTGTGACCTTGTGTAACTTTTTGGAGATAACTTTATGTAAATGATTGATTTTGAATTTGATATATACAAAAACATAGATTTGGAGTTCAAAATGGACGCCTCCTCTTAGGCTGTTAAAGTAGTCACTGAATGACCTTGTGTGACCTTCTAAGGATGTCTTATCATAAGGCCTTTAACTTTTGGAGAAAACTTTATGTAAATGATTGATTTTGAGTTTGAATTATACAAAAACATAGATTTGGACTTCAAAATGGATACCTCTTTGGCTGTTAAAGTGTTCACTTAATGACCTTGTGTGACCTTGTGTAACTTTTTGGAGAAAACTTTATGTAAATGATTGATTTTGAATTTGATATATACAAAAACATAGATTTGGAGTTCGAAATGGACGCTTCCTCCTTGGCCCCTGAACCGGCCACTTACGAGACGGCTTATGTGACATCTCACAAGATGTCATGCCGCGCTGGGGCGTTCAGTTCTTGTGGACAACTGGTGGCTACTGGCAGTGTGGATGCAAGTATCAAGGTAGGTTATTGCCTACAGTTTACGATTTGACTGTAATCTCACCTGAAGGTGGGTGATGATCAGTCTAAATAGAGGGTAGAATGTAAAATTTATTGTATTTATCAGATTCTGGATGTAGAGCGTATGTTGGCGAAATCAGCTCCTGAAGAGGTGGATCCCGGGAGGGAGCAACAAGGTCACCCTGTCATCAGGACACTGTATGTACATTTTAAACTCTTCATGTTTTGAATCTCAGAGTGTATCTCGAAGTAAAATCTCAGATTTAAATTATGTATCTCAATTTGAATCTCGTATTTAATTATGTATGTCTATTTGAATCTTGGAATTAAATTATATATTTAAATTTAAATCTTGGGATTCAGTCGAGTAAGTCAATTTGATTTGAATATCAGAATTCAATAAGGTATATCAATTTGAATCTCACAATTCAATTATGTATTTCAATTTGAATATCAGAATTCAATTATATATCTCAATTTGAATCTCAGAATTCAATTATGTATCTCAATTTGAATCTCGTATTCAATTACGTATATCTATTTGAATCTCGGAATTAAATTATATATTTAAATTTAAATCTTGGGATTCAGTCGAGTAAGTCAATTTGATTTGAATATCAGAATTCAATAGGGGATCTCAATTTGAATCTCACAATTCAATTATTTATTTCAATTTGAATCTCAGAATACAATTATATATCTCAATTTGAATCTAGGAATTCAATTATTTATCTCAATTTGAATCTCGGAATTCAATTATGTATCTCAATTTGAATCTCAGAATTCAATTATATATATCTATTTGATTCTCGGAATTAAATTATGTATTTAAATTTAAATCTCGGGATTCAGTCGAGTAACTCAATTTGATTTGAATCTCACAATTCAATTTATCTCAATTTAAATTTGTCACTCGTCAGAATTGATTAATGTTACTTAATTTGAAAATATAATTAATAAATTTTAAACTTTGAATTTGCTCAATTTATTTAAATGTTATTATCCGTTTATTTATCTCAATTTTTAATTTGAAGATTGTTTTAGGGGACAAAAGTTATTATTATGTTTCAAAATAAATATGCAAAGGGGAAATTCCAAGCGTGACTAGTTTATGACTCCTCCCCCTTTTTTTTTAAATCAGATACGATCACACAGACGAAATAACAGCCCTTGACTTCCATCCACGCGAACAGATACTAGTTTCAGCATCACGCGACTGTTGCATCAAACTGTTCGACATCACGAAGGCTTCAGCAAAGAAAGCCTACAAATCCATAACGGTGAGCATCCTCTTTTTCACTCTTAATAACTCTGTTAGCTTCCTGTTGATGTAAATTGTTCTTGATATGTCTTACGGGGATTCGTTTTAGGAGTGAAAGTATGTTTTTATTATATTTCATCCACTGAGTGACCGTATTTAATCATAAATATATATCTCCATAACTGTTAAAAAAATCTTTATATGTTCAGTCGGGAATCGAACCACTAATATCAAAGCTAGGGAGCGAAAAATATGAAATTTCTTTATATAAAGACGGCCAAATTCTTTATGTAGCCTTTCATCCACTGGGTGATTAGAAACTACAAAATTTCTTTATAGGGCACCCTTTGTATTGGATTTCATCCACTGAGTGATTGAATTTATACATGTGTATCTTCATAACTGTTAAAAAATCATCTTTCATCAACTGGGTATTTGGAAACTGTGTATAAGTTAGTCAGAAATATATTTTCTTTATAGGACGCCCTTTGTATTGGATTTCATCCATTGAGTGATTGAATTTATACATGTGTATCTTCATAACTGTTAAAAAATCATCTTTCATCAACTGGGAGTTTAAAAACTGTGTATAAATAATCAGGAATATAACATTTCTTTATAGGACGCCCTTTGTATTGAATTTCATCCACTGAGTAAAGGTATTTAATCATAAAATACATATATATCTTCATAATTGTTAATAAGCTTTTTAATATGTTCCTAAATTGTTGTCTGGATGAACCTCTTATGTCAAAGCTAGGCAGCCAAAAATATGATTTTTTTTTTGTAGAAAGACGTCCAAATCCTTTTCTTCATCCACTGGGTGATCAGAAACTACAAAATTTCTCTTCACGTTATCAAATCAAATCAAATCAAATCTAGAAAACATATATATCTAGAAAAAATATCATCATTCATCCACTGAGTGTTTAGAAACTTTATACAAATTCATCATATGCTACCAAATTATTTAATCGGGTTGGACACCCGTTATAGGAAAGCTAGACATTGAAAAATATGAAGTTTCGTAGTACGTTTGAATTGCATTTCATCCACTGGGTGAATTACTTTTGACAACAACATACACTGTATATATTCTAGTAAAATTTCTAATGATTTATGCCACTCTTCATCCACTGGGTACACATTTAGACAACACTTCATAAATATTTCTCAATAGGATGCATACCAAGTCCTCTGTATTGGGTTTCATCCACTGAGTGATCGAATTTAATCATTACACATATATATCTTTAAAACTGTTAAAATTTCATCTTTCTTCCACTGGGTGTTTAGAAAATGTATACAAATTCATCATATTCTACCAAATTGTTCAATCGGGTATCCAAGTTGTTACAGGGAAATATTTAAAAATATGAAATTTCTCAGTATTTTCGAGTTGCATTTCATCCACTGAGTGGTTAGTTTTAGCAACAACAAAGTGTGTATATTCTAGTGAAATTTCTAATTATTTATGTTGCTCTTCATCCACTGGGGAGACATTTAGTCAAAACTCCATCAAATAATTCTTAATAGGATGCAGAGCAAGTTCTATGTGTTGCATTTCATCCACTGGGTGATCACATAATCGCTTCAACCACCCATCCAGTGATCAGATTGTATGACGTCACCACCAGCCAGTGTTTCGTCTGCCCGATACCATCACACCATCACAAGAAACAAGTGAACTCTATTAAGTAAGTGATTTTTATTAACCCTGCTGTTAAATTGTTTAATTGTTTATGTGTAATAACTGTAATCTACAAAAGACTTTTGTCTTTTAAACTTTGAGAAACAGTGTCCAATCAAATGACGTTGTATATGTTAGCATGTTACCATCTTGGGCTGCATTATTACAGGCCTTTAGTGATTTTTAATAGATTTTCACCTAAGGATCTATTAAACTTTGGGACACAGTGTCCAACAATTCATCATAAACGACCCGAATAAGATCTACTTTTTAGACTAACACGTTTCTATATTAGACAATATCGTCATTATGTAATAAAAAACATGTTTTCTTAATTATTGGTAGTTTTTTTTTAAATATTTTTTCTCTGAACGGTGAATTGCAAACAGAAGTACTGAAAACTTTTGGAAACAGTGTCCAACACATTTACATAAACGTTTTGAAACTATGTTTATAACTGCTTACCAGTTTAATTGATTTACTGTGTGTTTTTTTTATTAAACTTTGAGATACAGTGTCCAAATGACCTTTTGACCTTTACTATCCGAATAGTATATACCATATTAACGCGTCATTATAGTGGACTACATCATTACTTTTAGGAGACATCGCAGATAAATACAAAAAATGTGTTTTTTTTGTTATTAAACTTTGGAACACAGTGTCCAAATGATCTTCACACGTTTACTATCCGAATACTAATTAAATACCATATTAACGTACTATATTAGACTGTATCATTACTTTTAAGTGAAATCACAGATAAACAAAAATAACGTGCTTATTTTGGGTACTAAACTTTGGGATACAGTGTCCAAATGACCTTTAAATATTTACTATCCGAATAGTATATACCATATTAACGCGTTACTTTATTAGACTGTATCATTACTTTTAAGTGAAATCACAGATAAACAAAAATAACGTGCTTATTTTGGGTACTAAACTTTTGGACACAGTGTCCAAACGATCTTCACACGTTTACTATCCGAATACTAATTAAATACCATATTAACGTACTATATTAGACTGTATCATTACTTTTAAGTGAAATCACAGATAAACAAAAATAACGTGCTTATTTTGGGTACTAAACTTTGGGATACAGTGTCCAAATGACCTT
>JACTOM010000937.1:1874653-1888858 GCA_015832385.1 Elymnias hypermnestra
ATTTTTAGCTCAGAATTTATTTATGTGTCTCATTTTTAGATCAGAATTTATTTATGTGTCTCATTTTTAGATCAGAATTCATTCATGTGTCATTGTTAGCTCAGAATTTATTTATGTCTCATTGTTAGCTCAGAATTTTTTTATGTGTCTGATTGTTAAATCAGCATTCATTTATGTGTATCATTTTTTAGACGAGAATTCATTTATGTAAATCATTTTTAGATCAGAATTCATTTACGTATCTCATTGTTAGCTCAGAATTTATTTGTGTCTCATTTTCAGATGAGAATTCATTTATGTGTCTCATTTTTAACTGTAAATCTAAATTTAAATCTCATAATATATTTATGCATTTCAACTTTAATTTTATAATTCATTAAGATATTTAAAACGGAATTGATTTGCTTTAATCTTAGGATGTTTGTGAGCTTTACAATTGATATCATAAAATTCATTCATCTATTTAATCTCAGAATTCATAAATTGAGAATTCAAATCTCATCCGTAGTACTTGCTCACTGCCGGAATGGATTCATCAATCAAGCTATGGGAGTTGGCGAGTAGTAGATGTCTCATACAATACACCGGAGCGGGGACAACCGGTAATACTTGTTTTATACGTGGGGAATAATGGTAATCACCGGGGAAAACGGGTAATTTTTGTGTATATCTAAGAAAACCCGGGTACAAGTGGTAATCACGTTTGTGCATTTATCAGTAAAAAGGGGAAAAGTGGTAATCATATTGTAAATTTAAAAACGCCGGGGAAAACTGATAGTTAATATTTTGTAAACACGTATTTTAGAAAACTCTGGTGCAACTGGTAATCATATTTAATAAAAAAATGTTTAACAAAAAAGGGGGAATACTGGTAATTATATTTTGTACTTTTACAATAATTGGGGACAATTGGTAATCATGAATTTTTAAAAGAAAAATAAAGACAATAAGGTTCTGTTTAAGCTTTTTAATTAAATATGTTATTAGAAACTTGAAAGTGTTATCTCAATGTGTTAAAAAGTATTAGTTATTCTATGAATTTGGAAGCTTTATTAAATAGGGGGGTAGTTTTTGATTTATCTCTTAAGATTTCTATATCTATAATACTGAGTTGTTGTCTGTAATAAAAAAGGTAAGTAGCAGTCCATTAACGTCCCACTGATGGGCACAGACCTTCTCACTTATACAAGAGAGGGTTTTTAGAGCATAGACCCACCACGCTGCTCCATCGCGGATTGGCATAGTACACAAGTGCACTCTCATAGCCCGTTGTGACCGGAAAGAGATCAGATGCAGGACCGATGGCTTAACGTGCTCTCCGAGGCACGGGAGTGGATCAAATTTCCAACTTCGGGCAAATATTGAAAATATCTTAATAGAAAACTCAATATTGATTTTTGAATTGGCCCGACCCGGGACTCGAACCCAGGACCTCGTGTCTGTAGTCGAACATGCTGACCACTAGACCAATGAGGCAGTTGTCATACCTATGTCTATTCTATCCCAGGCAAACAGGAGAATCACGCTCAGGCTATATTCAATCACACCGAGGATTACGTGATGTTCCCGGATGAAGCTACCACATCACTGTGCACTTGGCATTCCCGCAGTGCCAGCAGATGCCAACTGATGTCTCTAGGCCACAATGGGGCAGTCAGGTAATCAGTATTATTTCATTAAACATTTTACTTAGAGTTATATCCTTTTAGAAAGAGCGTCCAAATTTCTTTTAGATAAGATGGGGCAATCCGGTAATCACAATTATTTTGTGAACCAATTTTACTTGGACTTTTATTCCTTTTAGAAATTAGACTTTGGCTTATTAGCTAAGAGTCACAAAGGTTTTTGATGCATTAAGGGGAAATTTGGTAATCAGAATAAATCGTGAAACTATTTTAGTTGTAATTATGCTTTTTAGTATTTACACTTTAGATTATCACGTAAAAGTCACAATTTTTTTTTTGGACAGAGTAGGGCAATCCGGTAATCACATTTATTTTGTGAACCAATTTTAGTTGGACTTATTCCTTTTAGAAAAGACTTTGTCTCATCAACTAAAAGTCACAAACATTTTTGATGCATTAAGGGGCAATCCAGTAATCAGAATAAATCGCGAACCATTTTGCTTGTAATTATTATTTTTAGTAATTACACTTTGTATTATTATGTGAAAGTCACCAATATCTTTGGGGGGCAATAGGGAAATGCGGTAATCATTTTTACTTGACATTTTGAATTTGTACTTTATACTGTAAAGGCTATAGTTTGGTGGGATCCATTGGGGCAAACACGTAATAAGAATTATTCGATAACACGTATTTTATTAGTATTATCCCTTCACAAACTTAGATGTTGGTTTAAAAAGTATACTTTAGTGAACTTTAACCTTGCGGTGCAATGGGGCATTCAGGTAATTAAAGCAATTCCACTGGCCCTAATTGTACTTTATATCAAATATCGTTTTCATTGAAGTGAAACTTTAGGCGCATGAGGGTGAAATTTTGACGGTGAACAATAGCGTCACGAAGATGTGCAGCGTTTTTAATTCTAATTCGTTTGAAGGTTTGGTTTACAGATATCGTCGTTTGAGATTTCAATAAATTATTTGTATTCATTTGTCGGTTGTTTTTGTCGAACACTGGGGGGGAGGGGGTGGGGGGGGGGTTTCTTACGGTTTTTATGTCGTTTCGTTAATCGTTCAATATATTTTTGGTTTAGGGAGACTTCTAGAGATCTTATTCTCTACGCAGTGATTGTCTGTATGTTTGTATTGTTCAACAGGTATATCGTCCATTCGGGTACCGCGCCCGCCTTTCTCACTTGCAGTGACGATTATCGCGCTAGGTTCTGGTATAGACGTAATACACATTAAAAACTTATTATAATCTGATATATCTTTTTAGACTTTTTTTCTTTTAAAAGTATATCATTAACTTAGTATTTGATTGTAGACGGACAGATGCGACGGAGGACATCGTCTTATATATATTAATACGTATTTCAGAATTAAAGGTCATTTGAATGTCATTCAGGCGATTTTACGCGTTGTAATTCTCGAAAGTCATATGAATGCCTTTTATTTAGATTTTTGTGATAAAACGATGCAGTTATATATATTTTAGTAAGGAAGGTCATTTGAATGTCATTCAGGCAATGTTTACGCGCTGTATTTCTCTTTAGAGATAGAAAGATCCCTAAAATTAGAAGAGAAAGATGCAGTTATATATATTTCATTAATAAAGGTCATTCAGATGATGTATACGTGTTGTACTTCTCTATCTCTAAAAAACGATGCAGTAATATGTATTTCATTAATGAAAGTCGTTTTAATGTCATTTAAATGATGTTAACTACTCGCATTGTATTTTTCTAAGTCTAAAAACGATGCGGTTACATGTATTTTAGTAATGAAGATCATTTTAATGTCATTTAGATGATGTATACGTGTTGTATTTCTTATCTCTAAAAATCGAGGTAGTTATATATATATATATATTTTAGTAATGAAGGTCATTTGAATGTCATTAAGATGATTTTTACTACCCGCATTGTATATCCCTCTCTAAAATAAGTCCTAAATTATTTTAGTAATGAAGGTCATTTGAATGTCATTAAGATGATTTTTACCACCCGCATTGTATTTCCCTCTCTAAAATAAGTCCTAAACGAGTCTGTTATATGTATTTTAGTAATGAAGGTCATTTGAATGTCATTAAGATGATTTTTACTACCCGCATTGTATTTCCCTCTCTAAAATAAGTCCTAAATTATTTTAGTAATGAAGGTCATTTGAATGTCATTAAGATTATTTTTACTACCCGCATTGTACTTCCCTCTCTGAAATAAGTCCTAAACGAGTCTGTTATATGTATTTTAATAATGAAGGTCATTTGAATGTCATTACGATGATTTTTACTATCCGCATTGTATTTCTCTATCTCTAAAATAAGCCAAACGATTTTTAATTTGTACTTTAGCGAGGAAGGTCATTTGAATGTCATTTAGATGAAGTATATTCGTTGTACTTCCCCGTTTTTAAAAAATGAGGTAGTTATATGTATTTTAGTAATCAAGGTCGTTTGAATGCCATTTAAATGATCTTTACTACCAGCATTGTATTTCTCTATCTCTAGAATAAGACATAAACGATACAGTTATATGTATTTTAATAATGAAGGTCATTTGAATGTCATTAAGATTATTTTTACTACCCGCATTGTACTTCCCTCTCTAAAATAGGTCCTAAACGAGTCTGTTATATGTATTTTAGTAATGAAGGTCATTTGAATGTCATTCAGATTATTTTTACGACCCGTATTGTATTTCTTTATCTCTAAAATAAGCCAAACGATTTTTTATATGTATTTTAGCGAGGAAGGTAATTTGAATGTCATTTAGACGATGTATATGCGTTGTACTTCCCTGTTTCCAAAAGGCGAGGTAGTTATATGTATTTTAGTAATGAAGGTCATTTGAATGTCATTTAAATGATTTTTATTACCCGCATTGTATTTCCCTCTCTGAAATAAGTCCTAAACGAGTCTGTTATATGTATTTTAGTAATTAAGGTCATTTGAATGTCATTTAAATGATTTTTATTACCCGCATTGTATTTCCCACTCTAAAATAAGTCCTAAACGAGTTTGTTATATGTAATTTAATAATGAAGGTCATTTGAATGTCATTAAGACGATATTTACTATCTGCATTGTGTTTCTCTATCTCTAAAATAAGCCAAACGATTTTTTATATGTATTTTAGCGAGGAAGGTCATTTGAATGTCATTTAGATGATGTATACGCGTTGTACATCCCTGTCTTTAAAAAATGAGGTAGTTATATGTATTTTAGTAATCAAGGTCGTTTGAATGCCATTTAAATGATTTTTACTACCAGCATTGTATTTCTCCATCTCTAAAATAAGATATAAATGATGCAGTTATATGTAATTTTGTAATGAAGGTCATTTGAATGTCATTCACATGATGTATACGCGTTGTATTACCCTATCTCTAAAATTAGGAATAAAACTTGCCGGAGCGACAGATTTTTTTTATGGCATACAGTTTTTCTCACCTTTCGTGATACAGTCTGAGATTGAGTATTAAAGAATTGCTTGTGCATGTTTGTTTAAGTTAGTATTTATCTACGGACAGACAGACTTAAAGAGGCAAGTTATTTTTTAATATGTAATGGATTTTTCTTGAACAGTTCTGGTTTTTGTTTATTTTATATGTAATTTATCAATGAAGGTCATTTGAATGTCATCCACTAAAATTTGAGACAAAACGTAGCATAAATCGCATGCAATTTAACTTGATGGTAAATGGTGATACAATCTAAGATATAAAATCATTGCTAAGGGTGGTAACTAGCCACGGCCGAAGCCTGCCTGTCAAGAATTTGATATATACGAAGTATGACAATTAAGTAATGAGACTGATTCCGTAAAAATCGTAAAATTATTCTACACCTCTGCCATCCCCTTCAAAGTAGTCCCCTTGGGCAGCTATACAGCGATTCCAGCGCGTCTTCCATGCTTGGTAACATTTCTGGAACGCTTCGACCGGGATGTCCGCGAGTACCCTCGTCACGGCCACCTGGTTGTCCGTAATTGACTCAAAATGGGTTCCTTTCACCACCGATTTTGTTTTAGGGAACAGAAAAAAGTCACAGGGTGATATGTCGAGTGAATAAGGTGGCTGTTGCAACACGGCGATCCCTTTAGAGGCCAAATACTGGGGCACGCTGTGGGCGGTGTGGCACGGCGCGTTGTCGTGATGAAGGACCCAGTTACGAGCGATGTCTGGGCGCACCCTGTTGACTCGTTTTTGCAATCTTTCGAGTACTTGGCAATAGTAGACTTGATTCACAGTTTTCCCCGGTGGAACGAATTCTTTGTGGACGATTCCACTAGTCTCCCACTACACGCCTCGTCTTCCACGCTTTCACGCCACTCCTTAAACTCTTTGTGCCATCGAAACACCTGGGCACGACTAAGAGCACTATCACCATACACTTTTACAATTTTAGCGTACGTTTCCGAAGCTTCGCCCAATCTGGCGTAAAATTTTATCGCGTCGCGTTGCTCTTAATTTCGTTTTTCCATTTTCGTGACGAGCACTACTAACACACGTCTACTCAACTTGATGCAGCAGGCGAACTTAACAAGCTAGAGCGATGGTACACATATCAATGGAGAGGGGAGGGATGCCGGAAAAAGAGAAAGGGAATTTCAAGGTCACAGGTTTACCATAAGCGCGGCAATAAAATCAGTCTCATTACTTAATTGTCATACCTTGTAGTGACCTAAATGTCCCTATAAGTTCCATATGTTTTCCTTAATATGTATATGGGGCACTTTGTACGTGTTTAACTTTGGTCCATAGGGCTATTTGGTAATACTTAAACATAAGTAATATTTGTTGTTTTATTTTAAACACAACCCTTCCAGGATTACAATTTTATGTTTGTTTAATTAATTATATATGTTGACATTTCACTTTAAATAGTTATTATATGGGGCAATTTGGTAATAATATAGTTTTAGTACAGTTCAATTTCGCAATAAGGTTTTCACATCGGAAAAATTGGTAATAAAGTTTTTAAAGAAAATTTGATAATAAAGTTACGGGGCAATTTGGTAATACGGGTGTCACATGGGGTTTTTTTGTTTGGTAATAAAGTTTATACGAATTATTTTCATTATTAGGTTTTTACGTGAGTAAATTGATAATAAAGTTTTCATATGGGGCAATTTGGTAATACGGGTGTCACATGGGGTTTTTTAGTTTGGTAATAAAGTTTACACGAATTAATTTCATTATTAGGTTTTTACGTCAGTAAATTGATAATAAAGTTTTCATATGGGGCAATTTGGTAATTTTTTATTTCGTTTTAAGAGGGCAAATGGTGGGGGTGGGGTTGTCTTGTTAATAATATTGACTTACCTGACTGTAAAGCTCTACTGACGATTCGCCCTTAAGCTGGTGCCCTGTCAAGTAAGTATTGTGGCTGCTCGAGATGTAGTACTGGCTCAGCGGTCCTGACATCTCCCGGGACAGCTCCTTGAGGGTTGCCTCCTCCTCGGACTGGCTTAACTTGCTGTAAAGAATCACTTAGTGAACGATTACAGTAAAAATTGTTTAACCATTTGTCTATCAGGCCGTGAGTTATACGCGCCACACGCAGCGTTAGTAACGGTCACTTTGTAACAGATTTTATGTTTTACGGTATTTTGTTACGGCAGTTGCCGAGAAGCGAAATAGATAAGTAGAGACGTAATGGCGTAGAAGAAATTGAAATCAAATTTTATGACAGTTTCTTTTATGAGAAGAATCCACTATAAACTCAGTGGTGTATGGTTACGAGTGCTTCCTCTGTACATCGGAGATATGACTACTGTTTCGTTTCAACGAATAGAAGAGAGAAGTCAAAGAATTTGGTTTCGAAAAAGTTTCAGAAATCCTTTGCAAGGCTCGGCATACGTATATTTTATAAGATATCTGTTTTGGATGTGTCTATGCATTGTAGAAATATGTTGATTTAAAAAAGGCCCAGAAATCCTTTGACAGGCCGAGCATACGTATTTTGAAGATGTCGCAATCTGTTTTAGTTATGATTGATTCGTAGGTACTGGTTACTACGTAATAGTGTAAAAGTGTCACAATTTAGGTTACAAAAAGCTTCAGAAATCATTTGCCAAGCTGAGCATACGTATTTCTAACAAGATATGGTTATCTGTTTGTATCTGTCGAGGAGGTTTTCATATACAAAGCATGATTGGTTAAAAAATAAACCGTGACCTTGGTCAAGGTCAATTCTTTTTTTTTTTGTCTAAAATAGTAACTACTGAGTTTCTTATTGGTTTCTTGTTACCAACGGACAGAATAATGACAATCCCATCCTTGTTTTTGTTTAGGAACGCGTTGATGTTTGCGATATCTCCTAAGATATCCATTTAAAATATACGTTGTTATACATCATAATCTACATGAAATACTTAATGTAACTAACGTATTTAAATTGTTCTGAGTGACCATTTAAGAAAATAAAATGGATATAGTGAGCTCTCCTTAAAAGATAGATATATGCTATCAAAGACTTTATTATAGATCTATATAAGAGCTATTATCCCACCATACATTGTTTTGTTATATCTGAGTGGGGTGTCTTCACCAGACTGTTGCTAGTAGTACGGGCCTCGAGGCTTGCCTCATTACCCGGGCCGATGCTCTCGCACATCATAGATGCGGATGAATTTAGCCCTTAGGGCTAGGGCACGTCCACGTATGGTGTTCCACTCTCAACTTGATATGGTGCTATCTCTCCCGTACGTCTGAGACTTAGTCCCCGCAGTGCCGACAGTGTGGGATTTTAGTGGCCTAGAGCGTTTTGAATGGCGACGATACTCCTTAGGGCTTTGGCCAAAGGGTCGCTGAGGTCCCGGTCACTGTAATAGGCCGAGCACATCTCCGCAACGGCCTTTAAGGCGCCCATTATGAGCGGTTTTAGTGGTTCTGACCGCTGACCAGTTGGTTGCGGTCTTTCAGTGGAGGGCATAGTATTTGGCGCCTCGCTCGGCGCTCGGCCGCGTTCTCTACTTGGAGAGCGCGCTGGGGTCGTGGTTGGGAGGGCCGGTTCAGGATCCGTTGGGGGGTCCGCCGGCGGCAACGGCGTCGAGACGACCCGGTGGGCCGTTTCCTTCCGTACCACGCTCAGTGGGCGGGTTGGCCGGTGGGGATAACGTGGTGGGCCCTTCGGGCCTCCTACTGGGAGCTGCATCTTTCGCGGCGGGAGGTCGGGGACATTCCTCCTTCGCTTCTTTGCGCTCTCTCGGGGCTGGTCTTCGTGGCGGTATTTGGATGCCCCGCTTACGGGCTTCCCTCACGTAAGCGGGACATCGACGGTGGTTGGCCCTGTGTGGCCTGCCGCAGTTGGCACACGTGGGTTTTTCGTCACGCGAGCGTGGGCAGTCGCTGAGGGCATGTTCGCCCCCGCATCTCAAGCACTTTCTTGTGCGGTGACAGTTGTGAGAGGCGTGGCCAAATGCCTGGCACTTGTGGCACTGCGGAGGTGTCCTCCCCGTGCGCCACGCCTCGATCACGATACCGGTCATGTTGAGGAGCTCCGTTATCCCGGAGAGTTGTCGGAGCTCCTCTCGGTTCAGGTGGGCCAGCTGCCCGAAGTTACTTTGTTATATCTCTAATAGATTAGGCGGCGTTTACGATGAAAGCTCACAGATGGCGTGAGCATTGCTTCACTATAATAAAACGGATGTAGTGAGTCATCCATAAAAGATGGATATATGATGTTTTAGATTTTTTTTTAGATCTTTTTAAGAGGAACAATTCTGTGATACATGATTTTTACGCAACTTCAACCGTTTACGTAGCGCTCGCAACGGAAGCGGTCGAAAGGAATAAATTTTGCCCGTTTTTGCAACATTTTTCGTCATTACTCTGCTTCTATTGGTTGTAACGTGATTTAATATAGCCTGTAGCTTGCCTAGATAAATGGGCTATCTAGACCGGAAAGAATTTTCAAATCACACCAGTAGTTTCTGAGATTAATGCGTTGAAACAAACAAGTGTTTCACTGCCATTAAACAGAAGGAGTTTTACTTGGCTTTCAAATGACTTGAATAAATATCGCATTCGAAAAAAAATTCTTAGAAGATAAAATTGGATATAGCGAGTTATCCTTAGAAGATAGATGTATGCTATATTAGACTTTTTTGTAGATATATAAAAGAGCTATTATCGCACAATACATTGTTTTGTTATAACTCCAACGGATTAGGCATTATTTTCAATGAAAGCTCCCAGGTGGTTTTTTTTCTGATACTTGCAACAATTATGTTTATATTTCAAATATTTTACACGTAACTTTGATGAATTATATACAGAAATCTTCCTAATTAGTCCATCTATCTATCAGTGAAAACCGCATGCAAATCCGTTCAGTAGTTTTGGAGTTATACGCTGACAAATAGATTTAAACTTACCTTACAAAGTTACTAGCCCTTCTCTGCTCTGGTACAAAGGCGTAGTTGTCTTTATCTGTTAGGAATCTCACGAAGCCTTCGAATGAAAGGCAGTTCTCGTTCCTCAGAGTTGGATCCGGTTCATGTCTCTAAATAGAAATATTATCAATTATAGCACCTCTGTTGTCCAGAAATCGCTTGCCGAGCTGGGCATATGTATTTTTAATATAACGTATTTCAATTATATACAAGGTTAAAAGAAATATGGTATAATGCAAACTAGTATGTATTTTAATTGATTTTATTTTTGATTAAATACATACATACATAGCATCACGCCTCATTCCCTTCAGGGTAGGCAGAGACAACATCCTTCCACTTGCCACGATCCTTGCATATCTCCTTCGCTTCTTTCAATCTCATTAAACCTTTCATACAAGTTCGTCGGTTTAGAGTACTCTTGACCTGGCCCTTATTTAAAATGTCCTGGATTTGGTCCAGGAACGTCCGCCTTGGTCTTCCCCTTCCAACTTTCGCATTCACTCTTGACCCATAAATCCTTTTTGTCAATCTCCTTTCATTCATTCTCTCTCCGTAACCAAACCATCTAGATGGTTTGATTAATTAACTTGCGTTATTGGTCATTTGTGGGGTTGAATCGTGGTCGGATTGGAAACGTGGTCGCTGACTATGGGTCTTATTCGAAAGCTCAGAGTCACTCAGCGTGCGATGGAGAGGGCTATGCTCGGAGTTTCTCTACGCGATCAAATCAGAAATGAGATGCGTAGCAGAACCAAAGTCACTGACATAGCCCTACGAATCGCGAACCTGAAGTGGCAATGGGCGGGGCACATAGTCCGACGAACCGTTGGACGTTGGGGCCGGAAGGTGCTGGAATGGCGACCTCGCACCGGACGACGCAGTGTAGGAAGACAAGGTGGACCGATGATATAAGGAGGATCGCTGGTAGCCGCTGGAGCCAGGCGGCACAAGATCGGGCCTTGTGGGCATCATTTCGTGAGACCTATGTCCAGCAGTGGACGTCCATCGGTTGAAGCGACGACGACGAAGCGAGGGTTGAATGGTCCAGAAATCATTTGCCAGGTTGAGCATACGTATCTTTTATATAACACAATCTATTCACGATTTGACTTGTCAAAGAATGATCCGGTTCATTTTCCGAGCTGAACTAATGTATTTTTTAAATACAAAACAATATTTTCGAGATATTATTCCATGTATGTAATTTATTTGAATATAGTTATAAGGTCCAGAAATCATTTGTCGAGCTGAGCATATCTATTTTGTTTAAAAACTAGTTTGTATCATCTTAATACAAAAGATGGATTTAAAAAGGTGTGTTATATGATTATGCTAAATAAGCCAATCATATAAGATTGGATGGTCTGGAAATCATTTGCCGAGCTTGGCATATGTATTTTTTTAATACACAACAATACATTCCGGATTTAATTCCATGTAATATTAAAGCAACTTATTTTAGGTTCAACATTGTATTTAATCAATTAATAGTTTCAGAAATCATTTTCCGGGCTGAGCATACCTATTTCTTTTTTGTATAACATAAAACTACTTTGTATAATCTTAATAAATTTTATAGGTCAAAAAATGCGTTATATTATCTCTTACGTAAGATGCCAATATTCAAATGGTCTAAAAATCTTTTACCGTGCTGAGCACACGTATTTTTAATACAATTCTATTTTTTATAATATTAACACAGCTCAAATCATATCTAATAGAAGAATTTGATAAAGACAGATATATTGTAAATAATAATAAATGCATGTAAATAAAGACACGCCCATAAAGCGTTTACTCGATGAATAATGTACGTTTGCCAGCCGCACTCGGGAAAGTTCACTCCGGTCTAAAATTCTCACTTTTCGAGATTTAGGAGTGAACTCGGTGAGTGTAAATTATATCAGATTGAGCTACAGTGAAACTTTGTATACCTGGATTATGTCTCTCAATTGCTGCTCAGTTTTCGGTTCGTTTTGTCGTGTCTCGCAGAATTTTCCGAGGGTAGGTAGAGAAAGCACGCGTCCGCCTACATCAGAATTGGCACCTGGGTAAATTTATACACAAGTATGTAGAAATTTATTATATGTTTGTTAAAAGTTGCATTATTATTGTTTGAGTATTTTTCTGAGGGTAGACTGAAAAAATGCGAATAAATTTTGATCAGAACTGATATTTTCGATAAAGAACCGAGAGGTACTACAGCACTTTGTTAAAAGTTTCCTTATTCTAAGTACAGTATATCGCTTTATTACAGTATTTTTGTGGGTAGACAGAGAAAACTCGAATAAACTGATCTAAATCAGAAGTGGTCTATGTCTGTTAAAAGGTGTATTATTATTGTTTCAGTATTTTACGAGTATTTTCCTAAGAGGAGGACAGAGAAAATGCGAATAAACTTTGCACACAAAAATTGACTTTTTACAGGTAAAGTATTTCGCTTAGTCAAAGTATTTTTGTGGGTAGCTAGAGAAAATGTTAATAAATTTAGATCAGAAGTGATACTTGGGAGAATTTATATAACTATTCCAAAAATACAGCTCTATATGTCTGTTGTATTAATTGTGTGCCAGTATTTCAGTTAATATTACGAGTTTTTTTGTTTGAGGGTAGACAGAGAAAATGCGAATAAACTTAAATTAGAACTGATATTTTCGATAACGAATCCAGAACTACTATAGCACTTTACGTTAAAAGTTGCCTTAGTATAGGTAGAGTATTTCGCTTTATTATGGTATTTCACAAAATTTTTGTGGGTAGACAGAGAAAATGCTTATAAACTTAGAATAGAAGTGATATTTGGGAAATTTTATTAATGAATCGAGAAATTTTAGGGAGCATCTTTATAATAACGTGTCGTCAGTATAGGTATAGTATTGAATTTTTTATGAGGGTAGATAGAGAAATTGCGAATACACTTAGATAAGTATTGGCACCTATGAAAAGTTAAACAAATGTCATAGGCTCAATATTTAATTTTCTCTTTAAAAAGTAACTATTCGAGGGTAGATAGAAAAGATGCGTTTGGTTTCTATAGAATTTACAGTAACTAGACATTTTTGCGTAGATATATTTATAGGAATGCCACATTATTAGTATGTTATTTTATTTGGAATGTAAAAATTGGGGGTAGTTAGATATGTTAATATGCTTAGATTAGCTGATACTTTGGAATAAATTAAATGTCGTAATATTTAGACACGATGATAATTCTATTAAAAGCCGTATTATTATTACAGTATTTAGGTTTAATTTGAATGTAAATTTTCGTGGGTAGACAGAGAAAATGCGAATACTCTTACATCGGAATTGGCACATAAAAGTGACATTATCATGACTACAGTACTTTTATATTGAAAAGTAATTTTTTGACGGTAGATAGAGATATTGTCACCTGGTAAAGCAGCTGCTGCGAGGATGTCGAAGGCCTTTTTCCTACCGGCTTTGTCACTGGGTGGTTCCAGGTCTAAAGATCCATTCCTGGTTAATAGACCTGATGGGGAAAAACTGGGTAAAATCCCATTAGACCCAAAAAATTAGACATATTACCAAACCCCTTGGAAATATGTAAGTAGCAGCCCATTTACGTCCTGCCCTATCCCTATGCCCTATCCCCTATGCCCTATCCCCCATCCCCCTATGCCGTATCCCTTTTAGTAAATCCCATGGGAATATGGACGAATCTTTACTTAGTGATCGTCTACATTGCGATAGAAGTCACTGTTTCATTCAAGTTTTGAAATTGGATATATACAAGGTTATTCTGAACAGTCTGTAATTCCACGATACCATATATTTATTTATTTATACACTTTATCTACAATAACAATATACAATAGAATAAACTTAAATACAAGAGAAATTAAAGCTTGACGGCCTCGCTGGCGCAGTGGTGCGAGTATTCGCTTTGATAGCGGAGGTCCCGGGTTCGATCCCCGGTAGGACAAGTTTAGGAAATTGTATTTTCTAATTTGTCTGAGTCTGGACTGGTGGGAGGCTTCGGCCGTGGCTAGTTACCACCCTACCAGCAAAAACGTAGCGCCAAACAAAGAAATTTGTGTTCCGGTACGATGCTGTGTAGAAACCGTAAGGGGTATATCGCCTCTTAACAGATTAGCGCGCTTCCATCTTAGACTGTATCATCACTTACCATCAGGTGAGATCACAGTCAAGCGCTAA
>JACTOM010000937.1:1898353-1915674 GCA_015832385.1 Elymnias hypermnestra
ATCGCGAAGGCCAAGGACCTCGCAGATGAGGAGTCGCTGGCTCTTATTGACCAGGATCCGTGGGGAAGACCGTATAAGGGCGTCAGGCGCAAGCTGGGCGCCCGGTCTTCACCACTCGTGAAGTCGCTCCGTCCTGAGTTCTTGGACTCGGTGTTGGGGGCGCTCTTTCCTTCTCGGGAGCGTAGAGTAGGGATGCGCGCGCCTCCGATGGCGAACGGGGACGAGACGTCTGACGAGGACGTCGCCCCGCCGGAGATTAGCGAGGGGGAGCTGGACGCCGCCATCATTAGGATGCGGTCGAAGGCCGTCGCGCCCGGACCCGACGGGGTTCCGGGCAGGGTGTTAGCTGAGGCGTTGGGACCCATGAAGCAATGGCTGCTGGACCTCTACAACGCGTGTCTGCGCCAAGGGCGCTTTCCGCGTGCGTGGAAGACCGGGAGGCTGGTGCTCCTTCGCAAGGAGGGGCGTCCGGCGGACTCGCCGGCGGCGTATAGGCCGATCGTGTTGCTGGACGAGGTGGCGAAGTTGCTCGAGCGCATCCTCGCGGAACGCCTCGTCCGGCGACTCGACGACGTAGGGCCCAATCTGAGTGACTGTCAGTTCGGCTTCCGCCGCGGCAGGTCCACCATCGACGCGATCGCGCGGGTGAGGGACCTCGCGGAGGAGGCGGCGTCCGAGGGTGAGGTGGTGTTGGCGGTGTCCCTGGACATCGCCAATGCATTCAACACTCTGCCTTGGGACGTTGTCGGGCAGGCGCTCGGGTATCATGGGATGCCCCGGTATCTGAGGGATATGATAGGCGCGTACCTCAGCGACCGGTTCGTCTCGTTCTCGACGGCTACTGGACCGGTGAGTAGGGAGATGACGTGCGGTGTTCCGCAGGGGTCGGTTTTGGGACCGCTGCTGTGGAACATCGGCTACGACTGGGTGCTTCGCGGTGCCCTCTTGCGGGGCGTCGGCGTGACTTGTTACGCCGACGACACCCTCGTAACGGCCCGCGAACGCACTTTCAGAGAGGCGCGCGTGCTCGCAACAGCGGGCGTCGCGCAGGTAGTTGCGAGAATCCGGCGGCTCGGGCTGGAGGTCTCGCTAGAGAAGTCGGCAGCCATCTGCTTCCATGGACCGCGAAGAGCGCCCCCAGGGGGGGAGAGTCTAGTGGTCGGGGGGATCTCCATCGAGATCCAGCGTACGCTCAAGTACCTGGGTCTCACGCTTGACGGCAGATGGAAATTCGAGGCTCATTTCGAGCGCTTGGCTCCCCGGCTCATGAAGACGGCTGGCGCGTTGAGCAGACTTCTGCCCAACGTCGGCAAGCCGCAGGTAGGGTGCCGTCGCCTGTACGCAGGCGTGGTACGATCGATGGCCCTGTACGGGGCCCCGATCTGGGCGGGAGATTTGACGCCACGTTCGAAGGCTCTGCTGCGAGGTGCGCAGCGAGTCGTGGCAGTCAGGATCGTCCGAGGATACCGCACCATATCCTGGGAGGCGGGATGCGTATTAGCGAGTACCGCCCCCTGGGAGCTGGACGCGCAAGTACACTCGGACGTATATTGGCGGAGGGCGGACGCCCGTCAGAGAGGCGACCCCCCTTCGCCAGGGGACGAAAGGGACTGGCTGCGCCAGGCGCAGGCGGTCCTACAAACCAAGTGGCGGGACCGGTTGAGTGACCCGAGCGCAGGGCGGTCGACGATCGAGGCCGTGTCTCCGCTCCTTGGTCAGTGGGTGTCGCGTGGTCACGGCGTGATCACTTTCCACTTGGCGCAGATCCTCTCGGGGCACGGGTGCTTCGGGAGGTATCTATGCCGGGTGGCCCGTAGGGAGCCCACTGAGGAATGCCACGAGTGTGGATCCGCCGTGGACACGGCGGAGCACACGCTTGCGGTGTGCCCCAGTTGGGATAGCCAGAGATCTGCCCTAGTGGCCGTATTAGGGTTCGACCGATCTGTCTCTGCGCACCGTCGTGAGAGCGATGGTGGAGCGGAGGGAGTGTTGGAGTGCGGTGGCTCCTTTAGCGACGAGGTGATGTCGCTGAAAGAGGCCGCGGAGCGGCGTCTGTAGGCGGATCCCGCCGCCCACGCCCTCCGTCGTAGGCGTCCGGGGAGACTACGTGCGGTCCAGGACAGCCGTCTTCCCCCTTAGCACTAGCCTCTGGGACGGCGGACCGCGGAGGCCGTCGTCCCACGTAGCGAGGCTCCGTAGGTTGTCGGGCGGCGCGCCTTCGCGCTGCCCCATAGGTAGCTCGATCCTTAGGATCAAGGTAGGGGCCCCTCACGGGGAGTCACGGCGGCGTGCGCAGTTTTACTCCAGAGCTAACCTGTCGCGTCGCCATTGTGACAGTGCGTAGGATGGCGGGTCGTTTTTGGCCGGTAAGAGTCCGGCATAACCGGGACGTCCGCGGCGTCCCGGTATCCTATTGAGGATTTTTTTCCCGTCTTACCAAAAAAAAAATAAGGGTTGTCCATTTGTTTTTAATATTATATTTTTAAATTTTCTATGAAGCAAAAGAGTAATGATTTTTCGGCATGTTAACCCCTTTAAGGCTGAGGTAATATTCGCATATTTTAAGTGTGCACAGAAACTTGATTGTTTTCCTCAAATATAGACGGATTATGATAATTTATGAAAGACATAGCAAGCCACTGAAATCATGTCGAGCTAAGCAATTTTTAATATATAGACGGTACGCACTCCAAGGATTAATATTGTTTCTAGAAAGGGTTTTTGAATTATAATCTCTCGTTTCTGTCTTTATACCCCCTTTCTGTGTAACCTTGTATATAAACTGTACTTCTCTTAAACTGCTGGACTGATTTTAATGAAAAGTGGTTTAGATATATAAGTATAGTTACACGGTATCTGTAACTACGCGGATGACGCCTTGTCATAAGTAACCAAATATGGGCTTAGTAAAGAATTTATATCTATATAGAGTTGTTATTACCGCTTATCATTATATAATCCAATAAATCTTATGAAATTTGTTCTTCAATAACTTAAAAACCAATGAACAGACTTTGTTGGAATTTAGAATACAGATGATTTATAACCTAGATTAATATTTAGGATACTTTATATCCCGGTAAACTATCCGGCTTAACCACTATTATACTTTTAGGCATACAGGTGGCGCTGTAGCAGCACTGTTCCTTTAACATCCTAAGTTTGTTTGGAAGCGTTAATCTCAGGAACTACTGGCTGGAATTGAAAAATTCTTTCAGTTTCGAATAGTCCATCGAGGAAGCTACATGTTTTATAACATGACGTCACAGCCAATAGGAGCAGAGCAACAATGCAAAATGATACGAAAAGTGAGAAAATTTACTCCTTTCGCCAGCTACCGTTGCGTGCGCTACGTAAACGGTTACAGTTACGCACAAATCATGTATGAAGGATTTTTTTCTCTTAAAATTTTCTATAAAAAAGTCTAAAATAGTATATGTCTATCTCTTAAGGATAAGTTAATATAAGCTTTATAGGTTCATACCCGTATAGCATCAGAAACCAGTGGTTCACAGCAGCACTCGTCTTCGTAATAAAGGGCTATGTACTTGTTCTTCAACCAGGCGAGGCTTCGATCAGCCAGCTTTGTTTGGCTTATCAAGGATTTGATGACAGAGTAAAGGCCAACTGCCCACACCCTGAGAAAACAATCGTATAAGTAGATAGAGAAAATTGATACAGTGAGTTATATTTAAAAGATAGATATACACTATTATAAACTTGTTAGTAGTTCCATTAAAGACGAATTATTTCATCATACATTGTTTTGTTGTGTCTTCAAGGGTTTAGGCAATAATTTTGATGAAAGCTCCCAGGTGGCGTTTTTCCGGAAGTTTCAACAATTGCCTTTATATGTCAATAAATATACAGAAAACTACGACAAATGATACACATAAACCTTCCCCATGAACTACTCTATCTATTGGTGAAAACTGCATGAAAATCCATTCAGTAGTTTCAAGGTAATTGCAGACAAACACTCAGATAGACGCAGTGGATGACTGAACTGCGTGGGTGACAAACCTACTATATAATTAGCCAAATATCTATATAGAGTTGTTATTACCGCCTATATTTTTTATAGAGGACTGTGTGTGTGTGTGTAAATAATTTGTTAACAATAATACGTAGTCTAAGCTTTATATACATGAATTTCCCAAATTTATATGCATTCTTTATAACGAATTTGTGATCACTGTAGAATATATAACCTTCAATTAACGTATTCTGACAATTATTTTTATGTAGTATATGTATAACCACACCTTAACGTAACAAACCTGAGAATCTAATTAATACATGACCTAAAAATGACGTTATATTTACATATGTAATACGTAGGTCAGAATAAGGTCATACACAGAACAAAGCTAGATAATACGTCAGTTAACCTTAGATCATACCTAATTAATACGACAGTTAGGCCACTCGTATGTCAACCTAAGGTCATATGAAGGTCATACTAATAACTACATACTACATCCCTTTTATTTCATTATATCGACTAGAGATGTTTTTACCTGAAGCAAAACGGTGAAAAGGCGAAATGTACAATCCTGTTATCGCTGAGGGTCTTTCCATAAACCAAGGATATGATGTAAGGCCTTTGTGTTGAAGACTCCAGCCCCAATTTCCTGGCGCAGGCGCAGAGGTCGGCTATATCCCTTGGCTCAATCAGCTTTCCATTCAAACGCATGTCCTTGACACATTGAAGGTCAATGAAACTGGAAATATAAGTACAAAATTTGACTACAATCTCACTTAAGGCGTAATAATTTGCAGGAGGGTGGTAACTAGGCACGGCCGAAACCTTCCAGTCTAGACTCCGATAAATTAGAAAATGCTACTTCCTAAATTTGGAACCTCTGCTAGCGAAGTCAGTCAATCAAAGAGTCAGATGTTGTACTTATAGGTGAAAGGGGTTTGGATGGGCTTTAGTGGGTCTTGCGGGGTTCATTGACCGATGAGACCTATACTCATTAAATTCACAATGTCTGTATGCCCATTAATACTTTTTATACATCTTTAGGTCCCTCAATATGGAAGAACAAAAAAAGGGTAAGTAGCTGGCTAATAACGTCCCACAGCTGGGCAAAGGCCTCCTTACTCTTAAGGAAGATGGATATTAAAACATTGCTGCCAAAATAATAAAGCAGAAAATACTAATTCCTTCATCTGAAATCGGTCACAAGATCTCTGCTGCTGAAGTCAGTCAATCAAAGAGTCAGTTGTTGCACTTATAGGTGATAGGGGTTTGGATGGGCTTTAGTGGGTTTCGTGGGGTGTTAGATCCATACACTAGACCCATCATCATTAACTACACAATGTCCCATCTGTATGCCTATTAATACTCTTCATACATCTTTAGGTCCCTCGATTGAACAGTAAAAAAGGAGAAGTAGCAGGTTAATGACGTCCCACTGCTGGGCACAGGCCTTCTCATTCATTGGAGGAAGGGATTCAAGAGTATAGGCCACGCTGCTAACAGAATATTCTCTGAAGGAGAATCCACTCGATTCACAAATAGACCATCATGACTTTTGGATTAAGTGATGACTGCTTTCAATTGCTTCTTCTAAGTCTATTGGATCTTCCCTAATTATTTGGGTTTATCTATTCCTAATTCTAGAGTACGTAATAGTTCATCTTCTTCAAATTACTCTTTCCAACAGTTTTGCCCAATCTTTCTTACTTATTTGGTCATATCTATTCCTAATTCTACGCAATGGTTTCTTATCTTCTTTCAGTTGCTTTTTTTGACTCTACCAGCTTGACTAGTTATTTATCCCTATTCTTAGATTATATAATAGTTTTAGTTTTCTTCCAATTGCTCTTTATAAGTCTATTGGTTTATCTTTCCTAGTTTCTTTCTTGATTACCTAGTATGTTCTATTCTTCATTCAATTGCTTCTTCTGACTCTTTTGGGTAATCTATTCTACTTATTTGGTCTTACTTATTCCTAATTCTAAAGTACATAACAACTTTTAATCTTCTACCAATTACTCTATTGGCCCATCTTTCCTAGTTATTTGGGCTTATCTATTTCAAATTCTAGAATACGTAATAGTTTCGAATCTCCTTTCAACAATTTCTTTTTACTTTATTGTCTAATCTTTCTTACTTACTTTGTGTACCAGTTATCTATTTCTAATTCTAGATTGCGTAATAGTTTCTAATCTTCTTTCAACTATTTCTTTTTATTTTATTGTCTAATCTTTCTTACTTGGTGTACCAGTTATCTATTTCTAATTCTAGATTACGTAATAGTTTCTATTCTTCTTTCAACTATTTCTTTTTACTTTATTGTCTAATCTTTCTTACTTACTTTTTGTACCAGTTATCTATTTCTAATTCTAGATTATGTAATAGTTTCTATTCTTCTTTCAACTGTTTCTTTTTACTTTATTGTCTAATCTTTTTTATTTACTTGGTGTAACCAGTTATCTATTTCTAATTCTAGATTACGTAATAGTTTCTAATCTTCTTTTAACTGTTTCTTTTTACTTTATTGTCTAATCTTCTCACTTACTTGGTGTACCAGTTATCTATTTCTAATTCTAGATTACGTAATAGTTTCTAATCTTCTTTCAGCTGTTTCTTTTTACTTTATTGTCTAATCTTTCTTACTTACTTGGTGTACCATTTCTTTCATTGCTTCTTTTGACTGTACTGGCTAATCTTTATTACTTATTTGGACTTATCTATTTCTAAATGTAAGTAACTTAATAGTTCTTCTTAATTTTCTTTTAATTACACTCTTTAGGTCCGTGGGCTAATCTTTCCTACTTATTAGTATTTATTATATCCAAATTTGAGTTTAAATAATAGTTTCTTATCTTTCAATTGCTCCTTCAAACACTATTGGTGGATCTTTCTTAGTTATTGGGTCTTACTTACGTTTTACTAGTTAAAATTATAGTTTTTAATCATCTTTGGCAATAGCTTCTTTTAAGTCGACTTATCCTTTGCCAATAAGTTTTTATTATCCATTTTCTATATGACTATCTAATTATACATCCCCTCTCAACTCACGACCCCCTAACTTATTAGAAGTAGCTAAATCAGCATCAGTTTTTCCAAATTTCACTTACCCTTCATCTCCTGTAATACCAGCTTCATTCTCGTTAACCACATTCAAATATTTGAAAGGTATAACCTCTTCAGGGTTATATGATAGGCTTACTTCTGGTTCCAGTCCTGTCTCCATTACTGGACCTTGGGAAGATAAACGATCACGATTTATAAAAATGTCATCCTTTTCTCCGTCTATCCATCCATCTATCTACTTAAGGTTACATTATATAAACCTTACAAGTGAAGAAGGGACGATGCGTTGTCCGACACCACGTCAGCAGAGCGCAAGACCTCTCCAGCCTCAAATGAGCGAAAGCACCCATCCATTCTGTTTCACCAACCAAACATGCTGTACCATGATGCATTATCTAGAAGAAAAAGGTACCTAAATGACCATTCATCCAGGAATTTCTAAGAAATTTGCCAAAAAACTTGGCTTTAGAGGAGTATCAGACCACATTGTTTTGAATGTCGTAACTATAGCTTGATGTTGAATATGTGGATTAGATTTGTATATATATATTATTATGTTGAGACAGAAAGACAGAGAGAGAGAGAGAGAAATAGAAAGAACACTTATTGTACACAACAAAAATAATGTAGAAGGAGAATACGACAAAAAGAGAGCCAAATTACAATAACTTCTATTGAATATATGGATTGGATTTCAACGCATGTTTATTTGAAGAGAGAGAGTGAGATAGAGAAAAAGAGACGTGGAGGTATGACAAAAAAGAAAGCAGAAAAACAATAAGGCGGCGGTTAGTTCTATCGACAATGTGGATTACATTTCAATGCATGTTTTTTGAAGAGAGATAGTAAAAGAGATAGAGAGACAGATAAAGCGAGAGTCATCTTTTATTGAAGAATACGATGAAAAGAAAGCAAAATTACAATAAAGCGGTTACTTCTATCGAATATGTGGATTAGATTTCAATGTATGTTTTTTGGAGAGAGAGACAGTGAAAGAGTCATCACACCTAGTGATAGAGAAAGAGAGAGTCATCACTTTTATTGTTCATGCCAAAAAAAAAGTATAAAAAGGGATTACGTGAAAAAAAGAGAGCAGAATTACAACCTCTGTCGAATATTTGGATAAGGTTATTATGACTATATTATAAGATGCATATTATTATAGAGAGTCCAGAGAGAGAGAGAGAGAGAGAGGGGGACACGAAGAGCTATAGATAGAGAAAGAGAATACTTATACACCTTTGGGTTAGGAGGATTGCAGAAGAGTTGTTTTATAATTTGTAGGGATTACCTGTAATATATGTCTGTCGATCCTATCACCGTTTTGTGGTGATAAAGGGAACATCGTAACCCCGTGGTCATGAGGCAGGGGTTGCACGGGAAAGTATCCACTACCCTCTAGCTCGTAAAGAGCCTCGTCTTCGAAGTCAGAACCGCTGGTCTTCTGCGGTGCCTGTATGAAGACGGGAGTTTCACATGATGATATAGCTGTTCTGAAAAAATATAAGCCTTATAAGTTTTGGTTAAATTAAAGCCTTTGTTTCATGTAAGATTAGAAATATCACCACCTTAAATAATCTCCAAATAACGGTGCTGTGGTCCTTGCCAAGCTGTACCGGTGCTGGTGGAAGCTGGCTATGTGGTCCATCACCGCCTGGGTTCTGTACACTTTCTCCAAGTTCATGAGGCCTTCGGGACCAACTCTTCGAAACTGCTCGCCTTCTTCATCAAACGATGCTATATACTGAAAAAAAGAACGAGGTTATCCGAAGAAACATTTGGATTTAAGCATGTTGAGGAAAATAGAATATACCCCTAAATGCCCTTGGGCCTGCTAGTTCTGTTGAATCTTGGGCAAAATGGAAACCCTTGGATTTGAGCAAGTTAAGCTGTACTTACAGCCTTTTAGGCAAGTTATGCTTCATTTAGAGAATGTTAAGAGACTCAGGATATATACTTTGATGACCTGGAGTTTATGGGATCTATAAAATTTTGTGCAAAGTGCAAGTTAAGCTACACAGCCTATTCAGCAAGTTGAGCTTCATTTAAGGGAAGTTAAGAAATTTAGAATATATCTATAGAATCTAGTGTAGAGTTCTTCTAAATAATATGGATTTAAGCAAGTTGAGCAAGTGGAGGAACCGTGTATATCCCCAAATGCTATAGGACCTGCTAGTTCTACAGAAGGTGTTGCAAAATGTTTAAAAATACTCGGATTTGAGCATGTTGAGCTGCATTTGCTGCACTGGAGAATAGAATATATCCCTAGATGTCCTGGGGCCTGCTAGTTCTATAGAATCGGGCATTGAGCAAGTTGAGCTTCATTTACACCAAGTAAAGGAACCCAGGATATATTCGAAGGCTTACGAGTTTTAAAGAATTTAGGGCCAAATTATTGAAAATGGATTTGAGCAAGTTAAGCTTACCACTTGTCTGCTGGGTTCACTGTATCGAGGGTCTCGTTTACTGCTGTCTCTGAACGGACTTGATGAGTTTTGTTCTGTTCTCTTCCCGCTTTCTCTTCTTGTTTCTCTTTTTATTGAGGATCTGTGGAGAATTCATGTTTAGTCAAAGTAAAGCGTGCTACGTTTTATTTCGACCTCGTCGCAATGGTTCAGGTAATTGCTTGGCTACCAGAGTTTTTGGATTCGACTACCGTGTCTCTTAACGTCCTATTTTAAGGGGCTCGATTGTGCAACGGTCCAGGTTATTGCTTGGCTATCAGAGTTTCTGGATTCGACTTCCGAAATCTTAATGTCCTCTTTTGAGGGCCTGGATTGTGCAATGGTTTGGGTAATTGCTTGGCTATCAGAGTTTCTGGGTTCGATTCCAATGTCTCTTAACTTCCTATTTTGAGGGCCTCGATTGTGCAATGGTCCAGGTAATTGCTTGGCTATCAGAGTTTTTGGGTTCGACTTCCGTGTCTCTTAACGTCCTATTTTGAGGGCCTCGATTGTGCAAAGGTCCAGGTGATTGTTTGGCTATCAGAGTTTTTGGGTTCGACTCCCGTGTCTCTTAACGTCCTATTTTGAGGGCCTCGATTGTGCAATGGTCCAGGTAATTGCTTGGCTATCAAAGTTTTTGGGTTCCACTCCCGTATCTCTTAGCATCCTATTTGAGGGCCTCGATTGTGCAAAGGTCTAGGTAATTGCTTGGCTATCAGAGTTTTTGGGTTCGATTCCAATGTCTCTTAACGTCCTATTTTGATGGCCTCGATTGTGCAATGGTCCAGGTAATTGCTTGGCTATCAGAGTTTCTGGATTCGACTCCAGTAAGGTCAGCAAAAGCATTTGGCCGGAGTCTGGAATGACGTTTCGTCCAGATCAGCGCAGTACCGTCTAAAATTGTACCATTATTTACCGTCACGTGACATAATACAAATAACCTAATATTACTGGGCTCCTGGATGTGGAAAATGTTTAAGGGAGTTTTTTTGGGACAAGAAAATATAGATTTTTGTGCTTTTAACAAACATTCTTAAGTTATTGAATTGTGACGTTGTTCAGACAAAACGATGTATATAGAGAACATACCTATCATCTCTAATTGTGTCTCGTTTGAAGTCTCGTCTGTGTGTTGGTGTGGCCGCCACTGAATGGGTCATCAGAGGAGGAGTCGCCGCGAGGATTTCTCTGAAAAGATTACAAAAAAACATAATTACACTTCGACGCAGACGAGTCTGAATCCAAAACTGGATCTGAATCTGAATCTCAATCAGGATCTAAATTATGATCTGGTTCTGGATCGGGATCTGAACATTAATCTAAATCTGGGTCGGGATCTGCATTTGGATCTGAACCTCAATCCTAATCTAAAACTAAATCTTGATGAAGATCCTGATTTGAATCAGGAACTGAATCTGGGTCTGGATTGAGATATGAACCTCAATCTCGATCTGAAACAAAATCTGGAGCTGGATCTGAATTTAAATTTAAGCTTTGGTCTTAATCTAGATCATAATTTGAATCAGAAACTACATCTAAATCTGAATCCGGGTCGGGATCTACATATGAATCTGAACATCAATCTCGATCCGAATCTAAATCTTTGTTCAGATCTAGACCATAATTTGAATCAGAAACTGAATCTCGATGTGGGTTTAGATTGGGGTCTCAATTGGAATGTGAAACTCAATTAGGATCTGGATCTTGATCTATTCTATCTCAATCTGAATCTGAAGATGAATCTAAATCTCGATCTGAATCTAAATCTTTGTTTAGATCTAGATCATAATTTGAATCAGAAACTGAATCTCGATGTGGGTCTAGATTGGGGTCTCAATTGGAATGTGAAACTCAATCAGGATCTGGATCTTGATCTATTCTATCTCAATCTGAATCTGAAGATGAATCTAGATCTAGCTCATAATTGGGATCAGGAACTAAATAAGGATCTGGATTGGGATCTAAATTTCAATGCGCAACACAATCAGGATCTGGATCTTGATAAGTGTCTGCATTTAGACCTGAATCTGAATCTAGATCTGAATATTTCAATATACAGCTAATGATGGCATTAAAGATTGCCTTAGAATCTTGATTAGGGATCCTTCGCGTCCTCTTCCGAGAAAAACCCACAAAAAAACAGTAGTTGTATCAATTTTATTTGCCATAATTATTTTTTTTTGCATATTCCCGCGGGATCGGGAAGTACGCGGGTGAAGCCGCGGGGAAAAGCCGCTTTAATACAAATACAATAACTATCTGTCGCTTACTCATTCATCATTGCAAGTAGATGTCATTTGCTATTGACGTCGTATCAGAGGCTTGGTTAATTAACCCCCCCCCCCCCCCCTCCATCCTCCCTCCCTCTGGGTTTATAAGAACTTATCATGTCAAGAGCCTTATATATACTTGTTAAATCGCGTGACTTCGTTTGATCTACAGACGAAAAAGGAACAAATTGGGTGGTCATGAAGACGGTTGTATTGAGTGAACCTTAAAAGATAGACACATACTATGTTTGGCTTTTTTGTACAATGGTTCAAGAGGAATAATTCCGTAATACATGTTTGTCGCGTAACTCCTACCGTTTACGAAGTAAAGCAACAAAAGCTCGCAATAGGAGTATATTTTTTCCCGTTTTTGCAACATTTTTCTTTGTTGATCCGCTCTTGTTAGTCGTAACCTGATGCGGTATAGCCTGTAGCCTGCCTTAATAAATGGGCTATCCAAAACTAAAACAATTTTTAAATTCAAAGCAGTAGTTCTTGAGATATGCGTATCCAAACATACAGTCATTTGAAATATATAAACTATATATATAATGTGTGTGGAACTCCGAAATCTCAACCGATTTTGATGGTATTTTTTATCATTTTTCTGGTTTTTTTATTAAGGTAGATAGAAAAATATTCAATTGCAATTTTTCTTTAAAGCAAGACATCGTTAAATATGACTTAATTGTATTAAAATAATAATAATTATCAAGCTGAAGAGTTGGTTTGCTTAAACGCTGCTATCTCAGGAACTACTGGTCCGATTTTAAAAAATCCTCTAGTTTTGGATAGCCTATTTATCTAGGCAGGCTACAGGCTAATTATATTATGTTACGATTAGTAACAATGGAGCAACAAAGAAAAATGTTGCAAAAACGGGGGAAATGTCTTCCCTTTGCCAACTTCTGTTGCGTGCGACGCGTAAACGGTTAAAGTTACGTAAAAATTACGTATGACAGAATTGTTCCCCTTTAAAAGTTCTACAAAAAAGTCAAAGACAGTATATATCTATCTTTTAAGGTTAGCTCAGGATAGTCTTTTTTTATTCAAATCAATTTTTTTCTCTGTCTCTTTTATGAAGTAACAGGAGTTGCGTGTATCAGTTAGTAATGTTTGCGCATAAATAAAATGTACGTTATCCGGTGCTTTAGTGCGGTAGTATTTAAAAGGCGGGCTTAAAACAGCCTGCGGAGTGATGTGGAGCAAACCCCGTTGTAATTAAAAAATAACATGCAGATGTGACCACTCGGGCGGGAGTGCGCGTCTGATTAATATAAACATAGAGCTGCTACTTCAATAACATGTATTTTTAATTATATCTTTTAAACTTATTAACGGATTTTGATGCTGTTTTCAGCAATAGATAGAGCGATTCAAGAGGAATGTTCACATGTATAATACAGACATAATATAATACAGAAAAGACGAGAAATTGAAACATTTGTAATGTGATGTCGTTACAAACATTATTGAACGCTTTAACCACAAATATTGTCCAAACCTTACGAGATAGATCAAATTAATGTTCCACAGTATTGTAGAAGATAAAAAGAGCTACAAAAAAAATATATATCGAATTTTAGAAAAAACCGAGTTGTAATATATTACAGCGTCAAATACGCATCGTTAAGTAGAACGTAAACGATCGCACGTGATATCAAGGGGTACTCGGTGAAAACTGGACCAAGATTTCACAAGCGGGAACAGAACCTTGGCCCAAATACTAAGGTATGCTTTTAAAAATTATCTTTTTTAATATAATCATTACCTTTTCCCATTTAACGAGAGTTTAGTGTCTATTTTATATGAAAAACCTAGCTGTTGCCTTCTCGTGGTTGTGTGTTATGCAAAAAATCTTTACATAGTCCGCTGTATGTTCGCTTATAACTTTTAAACTCTTCAACGGATTCTTAGTCAGTTGTTAATTAATAGATAGAACAATTCAAGAGGAAGATTTATATGTATAATACATATATGTTATAGTACAGAAAAAACGAGAAATTCATACATTTGTCAAGTGATGTCGTTACAAACATTATTGTGCACTTTAATCGCAAATATTGTCTAAACCTTACGAGATAGATCAAACTAATGTTCTACTGTATTATATATCATAAAACGATCTATAAAAAACTACTGAATAGTATATATTTATCTCTAAAGAATAACTCACAATAACCATTCTTATCTTCCACATATTACAAAAATATGTATTATATACCAAGTAATTTTATAAAATGCAGTATTATTATTAATCCAATTGAATAAGTTACATATATTGTGTATTTCATGTAGATCAAAACTGCCTTTAACAGTATTTCATTAAAATGGATATCTTAGAAGATATTGGCTATTTAGTAAGCGGCGCGGGGTGTGGCATAATAACATACACAATTAGTCATTAAAATAAAGAAAAAACACTGATTTCATTATATGAATGCGCGTAAAAAACGTAATAACTTCTGCTGTCAAAACGGCCTATATATGTCAAAGACTGACAAACGTTCGTTGTGTAACGAGTAAGTTTTCCTTGGGCTTTTTATTATTTATATTTTATTTTTATTACTAATTAAAAGCAGACGATGTTGGGTGGGTTAGTAAGTTATTGAAATAAAATAAAATTCACTGATTTCACTGAACGAATGTAATTTAGTCGCCAAAACGACTTATTTATATCAAAGACTGGCAAACGTTCGCTAAGCAACGAGTAAGCGTTTCGTGAGCCTTTCTCTATTAATATTTTGTTTATATTACTATTTACAATGTATTTCTTTTTCTATTTTATATAATTATCTATTTTATATATTTAATAAGAATCAAATAATAAATTATATAAAATTCTAATATGTTATAAGTTATTTATTTAATAATGCTATGATTTCCCTGAATGAATGTTATTTCGACGCCAAAACGACCTATATATGTCAAAGACTGACAAACGTTCGCTAAGCAACGAGTAAGCGTTCTGCGGTGAGATAAAAGTAAGTTTTATTACTATTTACAATATATTTCTTTTTCTATTTTATATAATTATCTATTTCTAATAAGATTATATAAAATTATGATGATGGTCAATTGTTTCTTCGATAGTCGAACTTTACTCACGCGTTACATAGCCAAGCGTGAGACGGGTCAGTCCTGGAGTGTATAAGTGCAGCGTGGTAGATTTATGCTCTCTTTTACTTGTGAGGAGGCCTGTGTCCAGCAGTGGGTCGTTTGTGGGCTTCTACTTAATAACAGCACGACTATACAAGTAAATATTTAAAAAAAAAATTGAGGGTAATAACAACTCTATATATATCCTCAGGTATTGTATCAGCTATTCACTAAGCTCGCATATGTTCATGACTTTAATATTTAGATTTTTCTCTAAATATAATGGCACTTTAAATGACTAAGGGATAAAGGCATTGCGCACGGTAGTGTTTCAGTCAAGTTAAAGTCCATTTGCATTAAATCACTGATATCTTCTAAAATATCCATTTTAATTAAATACTGTTAAGGACGGTATTAATCTACATGAAATAAACAATTTATATAATTTATTCAATTGGATTAATAATAATACTGTATTGTATAAAATAGCTTAGTAAATAACACATTTTTTTTTGTAATATGCAAAAGATACAAATGGTTACCATGAGTTATTTTTTAGAGATAAATATATACTGTCAAGGACTTTTTTATAGACCTTTTTATGATAGACAATTATGTAGTATATTAATTTGATATATCTCGTAAGGTTTTATACACTATTTGCGATTAAAGCGCACAATAATGTTCGTTATGACATCACATTACAAATGTTTGAATTTCTCATCTTTTCTGTATTATAATATGTATGTATTATATATATCAAGCTTCCTCTTTAATCGTTCTATTTATTGCTGCAAACTGCATTAGAATCCGTTGAATAGTTTAAAAGTTACAAGCGAACAAACAGCGGACTATGTAAAGATTTTTTGCATAACACACAACCACGAGAAGGCAACAGCTAAGTTTTTCATATAAAAAATACAATATACTCTCGTTAAATAGGAAAAGGTAATGATTATATTAAAATAGATAATTTTAAAAGCATACCTTAGTATTTGGGCCAAGGTTCTGTTCCCGCTTGTGATGATCTTGGCCCAGTTTTCACTGAGTGCCCCTTGATATCACGTGGGATCGTTTACGTCCTACTTAACGGTGAGTATTTGACGCTTTAATATATTACAACTCGGTTTTTTTTTAATTAGTTATATCTTTTGAATGGAATGTCCGATTTTAATAATTTAAAAAGTCTTTTACAGGTAATAAAACGTAGTTTAATAAAATATTATTTAATAGTATATAGATTAATACAGAGGTATGAATAATATGCTTTGATTATTGACGGCACTAAGATGCAAAAAAGTAGTTATAGTGGCGTAACTACAGTAGTTAGACATTTGGTATAATAGACTTTTTTGTAGATATTAATAAGTTCTATAATATTCTAGAACATTATTTTGTTCTATCATCAATAGTTTTCGAAGTGGACGCGATGATAGATTTTTTGTGACTAATTTTTTCACACCTTGTGTTACATTAATGCATTTTTATTAGGGATCCCTATTTATTAAAAAAAAGTATTATAGCTTATATCGTTTAGTGAAAATCCAGTTTTCTAATGGTGAAAAAATTTTTGGAATAGGTTCAGTAGTTTTTGTGTGAAATTGTTTTAAACTTCACATGTAGTGATACAACTTTGTCTATGAATAAAGAGGCCTTTGCCCAGCAGTGGGATGTTAATAGGCTGCTTTTTATTTTATTTATAAGAGGGTTGGTCCATAAATCTATTGGAATTACCTCTAAATTACCTCTAACTGTGGCAATTTGACCTAAAAGAGTTCAAATGTTAACCAATCAGTAAAGGTTGGAAGACAAATTGAACCCATCAGTCTTTCTGTAAGCTTTTGATTTAGGAGTTTTTGTTTTAATTCAATTTTCCCAATATTATAAGTGCATTTGAATTTCCATTTTGAAGTTTGTATAGAAAACTTTGATTTCTATTTTGGATTGGAAATTCCAAAGTGACAGTTTGGTAGGAAATCTTAATTTCCATTTTGATTTCTATTTCAAAATGAAAGTTTTGTACAAAATTTTGATTTCCATTTTAAATTTACTGGCAAAATTTGAATTTCCATTTCGAAATTGAATTTCCAAACTGAAACTTTTGTACGAAATCTTGATTTCCATTTTAAATTTACTGGCAAAATTTGAATTTCCATTTTGAAATTGAATTTCCAAAATGAAACTTTTGTACGAAATTTTGATTTCCATTTTAAATTTACGGGCAAAATTTGAATTTCCATTTCGAAATTGAATTTCCAAAATGAAACTTTTATACGAAATCTTGATTTCCATTTTTAATTTTACGGCCAAAATTAGTATTTTCATTTCAAAATTGAATTTCCAAAATGAAACTTTTGTACGAAATCTTGATTTCCATTTTAATTTTACGGGCAAAATTTGAATTTCCATTTCGAAATTGAATTTCCAAAATGAAACTTTTATACGAAATCTTGATTTCCA